>QNQO01011356.1:0-16642 GCA_003290165.1 Berberis thunbergii | reverse complement strand
CATTAACTTTTACCATTGGAGATGCTCTCACTACAAGAAAACAGTAATTTAGCAACGGTTTTGACCGTCGCTAAATAATACAGCGACGCTTGGCCAACCGTCGCTAATAAAGGCGTCACTAGGTCATTCAGCGACGGTTTTAAGCAACCACTGACATAACCGTCACTAAATAATATATAGCGGCGGTTATAAACTGTCAACAAAATTCGATGAACAATCCTACTTTTTGCTTTTTAGCGACGATTTGCAACCGCCGCTAAATTCCCTTTGATAATTCAAATTTTTTTACCATATAAAAATCACATTTTTCAACCTATAGTGTTTTCTTTTCATTGGGTGCAGATAATCTATCCAACATATGCACTACAACTTTTCGTATGGAAAGAGCTCTGCTCTGAGGCGATTTCAGGGGTAAACTTGGCATTCTTTTCCAATTTTCTCCTTGTAATCTCAACCGTCCCAAGATCCTGGGAATACATCTCAATCGTCGATTTGCACAAACCCTACAGCCGCCGACTCTCTTCCAGGCCGACGGGTTTCTGGGTGGATGCTTCCTTCGCCGATTTGCTTTCTTGGAGGTTTGGTTTCACGGTCGGTTTGCTGCCTGGTCTGCTTGCTTACGGGATTTGATTTCCTGGACAGAGTTTGATCTATCCTGGATTTCCTGGACATAGTGTAGATCAACCCTGGGCAGAGTTTGATTTCCTAGTCGTCCATGGACAGAGAGTTTTGACTTCCTGGACAGAGTGTGCGTTTTGATCGATTTTGGACAGTGTTTGATTTCCTGGATTGTGTTCCTGATCGATCCTGAGTTTTGGACGCAGTTTTGCCATTCGGGTGGAGTCTTTCACCATCCAGGGCGTGGATATTGCCTGATCTGCTTGCTTACGGGATGCTCTGTTTGGTTTCCTGGACAGAGTGTTGATCGTTTTGTTTCCTAGTCGTCCCTGGATTCTTGAACGATCCTGTTCCTGGTCTTCCTGATTCCTAGACGGTGAGTTTTGGATTGGTTTTCTCGCCCTTGGTTTTCCTGGACTGTGCTCTTGGACGCAGATTGGCTACTCGGGTGGTTTCTTTCAACATCCAGGGCGTGGATATAGTCTGATTGTGGCGACATATTGTCCTCATGGCGGTGTCTCAGCCAGCCACGGGGGCTGTCCCTGCGGCTGGCAAGGAGGAAGCGGAATATTCTAGGCCTTCTTTGCGCAGGTGCTTGGGAAGGCGATGACAGATACCCTTGATGACAAGCCGACGGATTCCACGACATTTCGAAAAGATGGCAGTCCGGCTTTGCGGCTATCTGATTCGGATGTTGCGAGAGGTGAGTCTCATGTTTCTAATCATATTGTAGTTATGAAGTTCTCCAGTTTCAGTCCGTCTTTGGATTCGATACGAGACTCCATTCATCGATTTTGGGGGATATCCGGCGATTTCATAATGGGTCTTATCGATCCTAGGCATGTGATGGTTTATTTACAATCCGAAGATGAGTCAAGAAAGTGCTATCCAAAGAATCTTTTACGATTCGTGGAGTTCGATACAAAATGTTTCGTTGGCATCCAGGTTTAGTTACGGGCGGACCCGGAATTGGCTCCCTTATGGTTGAACTCCCTAATCTTCCTTTCGCTTTTTTCTCCCGGCATATCATGAAGGCGATTGGAAACTCCTTGGCACCTTTCTACGGATTGATGATGGTACGCGATTATTTTGCCCGTCCAACGGTTGCTCGCATGTGTGTTGAGATGGAAGTAATCTAAACCTCTCCACACAAGATATGGCTTGAAAGCCCAAAATATGGGAGGATATTGGCCAAAAAATTGAGTATCCTGGATTCAAATACTGTGCCCATTGCTCTTTAATTGGCCATGAGAAAGATTATTGTCGAAAATTGATTGGAAGGAAGAATGCCCAAACCAACTCCTATGGGAGCTCTCGATAAAGAGGTTCCCTCTCCGTGATAAATCCAAACAAAAACAAACTATGGTTGAAGGGATGCAAGAGTCCCAAGAGCCGAAACAAATGTAATGTCCCGGTGGTCAAAAAAGTGATGAAAGCTAATGGACTCATAGGCACTAGTGGAGCCAAAATTCGCAAAGGAGTTGAGATAAGTATTGCACATGATAAAGACACAAAGGAGAAGACAAAGGAAGAAACCTCCGACAATGTGATATCGCTTAATAAATTGGGGTCCTTGCGGAAGAACACTCGAAAGGAGTTGGAGAGGACAATGACGTAGATAATAAACCACAAGAAGCACATAAGATGGCGGATCAACACACAAGGGGGACTAAAGCTGAAACTGAAAATACACAAGACATTCTAAAGAGGCTGGCTACACATCTTCGGAAAATCCAAATGGCAAGGCCGACAGAGCCATGTGATGAAACAAAGTCTGAAGACGGATTTACTAAAGCGGCACCGCTATGGATGGTCCCTTGTGTGGCCGATAGTAGCTCCGAGAATGATCAAGGTCAGTCCAAACTTGCTGAAACAGAGGATCAGCTGTCCTCACAGGTTGTTGTCCTCACGATAAGCGCACAGATAGACTGTCCTCGCAGGCAGCGTTTTCGCCAAATACAGGGGCTCAAACAGAGCTGCTGTGCTGTCCAGACCAGCGGACAGATTGCTGAAAGAGAGTCATGCAACAGGGGATATAAATATGGCGAATGTGACGCAACGAACAGGGGATAAATTGGCGCATTCTGCCTCAAGAAATTACACTTTGTTTTGTTGGATTCGGGGACCAATGCACTGGATGATTTGGACAGCAGGGGCGTTGCTCAACACTGAAACAGAGTACACAATCTCTGCAACAGCCGCAGAGAGATGAACCTTTCTTTCACCGAAATTGCATGCCGACAACTTTCACGCTCCGGAAGAGACCGTTAATGCACAGCAATTGCAGCTGCAGGTAGGATGCTCTGAGGTTGGCAATCATGCTTTGTCGGATGATGAATCATATGCAAATACATCTCTAATAACATGGTTGAGGCCGGTCATCAATCTGATGATGCGAGGACGAAAGGTAAAAAGAAGAGTACAAAGACTGGACCCGTGGGGGGAGCCGGCGAGTGACACGCAATATGATTAATCCAGGTGTCCCTAATGATAGATAATATAATGTTTGGAATGCACGGGGAGTTGGCAACCGGGCGACCCGTAGCAGACTAAAAAAGCTGGTTAAAGATAATAATATTAAGATGCTTGCCATTGCGGAGCCGATGATCCAAGCGTCAAGGCACATGGAGATTGTAGGCAAAGTGAGTCTGCCTTGCTTTGCAACAAATGAGGATGTTGGCGGGAAAATATGGCTCTTCTGGGATAATAACTTACAAGTGGACATATTACTCAGCACCGATCAATTGATTCATTGTAAGATTACTATCCTATTTTCCAATATTGTTTTCTTCATTCCTTTGTATATGCAAAATGTTCAGTTCAGGAGAGAAGAACATTATGGGAGGCCATGGAGCACATTGCCATGGGTATGGATGAAGCATGGATCATTGGAGGCGACTTTAATGTCATTATGGACGGCGATGAAAAATTAGGCGGTCGTCCTTATAATCAACTGGCTACATCAGATTTTTCTAGATGTATCTCGAGCTGCGGACTTACAGATTGTGGGTTTGAAGGACCAAAATTTACTTGGTGTAACAACCAAAGAGGAGATGACAGAACCTGGGCTCGATTGGATCGTTTTTGGGTAATGCAGACTGGTCTATTCTTATGCAGCATTCTCGAGTTGATCATCTCCTTCGGGTGTGCTCGGATCACGCTCCACTGCTTCTTTCTTTGCCTCTGACACAGAGGGCAGGTATGTCCCCTTTCAGATTCCAAAATATGTGGTTAACTCATGATGATTTTTGGGATTTGTGGACAGAAACTGGAAATCTCCGGTAGGTGGTTCTGGAAATATGTTTAACGTGGCCATGAAACTTAAGCGCCTTAGAGGAGCTCTGAAAATATGGAATAAAGAAACTTTTGGCAACATTTTCAGCACTATTCGAGCATTGGAAGATGAGATTGGCCGATTGGAATTCAGTCTAATGCAGGGTTGGGATACAAATGATATGGCTAATCTGAATAGATGTCAGGCTGAACTCAAACTGGCTCTGGTAAGAGAAGAAATTTACTGGCAACAAAAATCAGGAGAAAAGGAGTTTAAAGAAGGAGATGCATGCACTAAATTTTTCTTTGCTTCTGTCAAAACCAAGCAAAAAAGGCGAAAGATATCAAAAATCCAAAACAGGGCAGGGAATTTAATTACGGATCCGAGAGATATTATTTTAGAAGCGAATAATTTTTTTGAAGCTTTGCTTTCAGCAGGAGGATACCAAGAGGATCTAGATCTTATGGAGTGCATTCCGCGTTTGATAAGGGCGGAGGACTGTGATTCAATCATGAAGTCTCCGAATTTAGAGGAAGTCAGACAAGCTGCTTTTAGCATTCCACATGATAGTGCACCGGGCCCGGACGGCTTTACAGCTGGTTTCTTTCACAGATGCTGGGATATTATTGGTCTAGATATTTGGAAAGCCGCGAAGGAATTTTTTGATTGCCAAGCGATGCCAGGTAGCTTCTCTTCTAATTTTTTAGCTCTTATTCCTAAAATTGAAGAGCCCGTTTCTTATTCTGATTTTAGACCTATTAGTCTGTGCAATGTGGTTTATAAAAATTTTAGTAAGATCCTTTGTATGAGATTGGGGAAGATACTCCCAAATATTATTTCTTTAGAGCAGGGGGCTTTTGTTCAAGGGAGACTTATCTCAGAGAACATTGGCTTGGCACAAGAATTAATGAGGGAGATTGGCAAAAAAGTGATTGGCAATAATGTAATTTTCAAGCTGGATATGGAAAGGCGTATGACAGAATTGAACGGGGATATTTATTGGCGGTCCTTCATAAATTTGGTTTCAACAACAGAATATGTCATCTGATTTCAAATTGCGTAACTCAATGTGGCTTTTCGGTGTTGATGCAAGGCAAGTATGACGGGTATTTCAGATCCTCCAGGGGTCTTCGACAAGGCGACCCTCTCTCCCCTTTGCTCTTTGTCATTGCTGCGGAAGTTCTAAGTAGAGGACTCTCTCGAGCTTTTCGTAGAGGGGAAATTGGTTTTTATCATGCTCCAAGGACGGCTTCCCCGATTACTCATCTCCTATATGCTGATGATTCACTGGTTTTCTTGAATGGTAGGAAAAAACCCATTGCGGGATGTATGAAATTTATTGATAGATACTGTCGGGCTTCAGGAGAGAAAATTAATACGGCCAAAAGTTCGTTCATGATTGATGGAAAAGTGAGTGCCGAAAAACTTATCATGATCAGATTATGGACAGGCTTTTCTTACAAACAGTCCCCGTTCACGTACCTTGGAGTTCCCATATATCAAGGCAGATGCAGAATTTATTATTATGATGATTTGGTTAATAAGATCCACAATAGAATTCAAGGCTGGAAATCACGATTATTGTCGCCTGGGGGAAGATTGACTTTGATCCGACATGTCCTTTTGTCTATGCCGATTTACACTATAGCAGCTACAGTGGTACCTATGAAGGTTTTGCATTATATTCAGAAATTGATTGCAGATTTCTTTTGGGGAGATCATGACGGGAGACATAAACGAAAATGGATTGCATGGCAAAAAATCAGTGTTATTAAGGAAGAAGGTGGATTAAATGTTCGAAGTCTGGACGACTATATTAAAGCTTTTCGAATTAAATCCCTTTGGAATCTGATACATTCCAACTCTTTATGGGCAAATTTCTTAAGGAATAAATATTTTAAGCCAGGGGTTCCAATCCGAAAGCAGGAACTTAAAGCTGGGGCCTCACCTTTCATGAAAGAGTTGCTGATGCATAAAAATTTCATAGTGGAAAATTCCACCTGGAGGATTACTCGAGGTAGCGTCAGTTTCTATGAAGAACAATGGGCTAAAGATGAAATATTTATAAAGGTTGGGGAAGCGGAGACTAGTGATACTTGGCCTTCCTTACGGCTGATGTGCAGGGATAACTTCAGAATGCTAACCCCGGGAATGCAACGACGCGCTCAAGAGGCTTATAAGACAATAGTGAAAGGTGATGATGGCGATCGAGACACCAGAATTTGGATGCCCACTAATGATGGTATATTCTCTATCAGCTCTGTTTGTAAAATCCTAGGTGGTAGAGGGACACCTGATGATTTCTGGAATTGGATATGGCACCCTCTTTTGCCTTCTAAAATTTCCGTATTCACATGGAAAATTATTAAAAGGGCTCTTCCCATAGATGGTGAAATTAGAAGAATTGGGTTTCAGTTGGCTTCTAAATGCGGCTGTTGTGTTCATTCTGCGGAGGAAACTATAAAACATCTTTTCTTGGAGGGTGAATTAGCATGTAGAGTGTGGAGACATTTCGACTTGATTTTTGACATTCACGTTCATAGGCCGGTTGAAGTCTATACCATGTTAAAGGCGTGGTTCAGGAAGGCGAACAAATCTACTTTATCAGGTACCCTCATTCATCTCACTCCTCTTTTTGTTTTATGGGAGCTTTGGATTCAGCGAAACAGAAAACTTTATGATGGGAAGGAATGCTCGTTCAGCTATGTAATCATTAAAGTGTATCACTGGATCAAATGTGTTGCAAAATTTTTTAATCCTAAATCAAAGGACAATAATGGGGCTTTGCTCACTAGATTGGGTATCCAGGAAACCAAAGTAACAATAACTCCGCCCCGGGTGGTGTATTGGACTTTTCCTCCCATGGGATGGTATGTGCTCAATGTTGATGGATCTTGTAGGGAGAAGACTATTGCTGGAGGTTTTGTTATTAGAAATGAAGAGGGTAACTTTGTGGCGGCCGGACAATGTTTTTTCGGAGAAGGAACAAATAATTCGGCAGAAACGAGGGCCTTGCTTGAAGGATTAAGATTTTGTGTTACCCAAGGTGTTCGTCCATGTGTCATTCAAACGGATTCCATGGTGGTTAAACAATGGCTTTCCCAGCAAACAAAAATACCTTGGTTCCTAAGCAATTGGTGGAGGGAGATACGGGCGATGACAAAGGATACGGGGTGGCAATGCATTCATGTGTTCAGAGAGACCAACTCAGTGGCTGATGCCTTGGCCATTTTAGCACAAAAAGAGCATCGTTCTCGTACTTATTCATGGGAATCGCTTCCTAAAAGAATAAAGTCCCTAATTATTCTCGACAAGAATAAGACGGCATATCTTAGACTTCCGGCTTTTAAATGTGAGTGAATTTCTTTGATACTATTTGGTTATGGAAGTATGAGGGTCTTAGGACTCAATTTGGCGTGTGTGCTGGATCAGTAGGGGTGAATTGGAGCAGCATATATCTGAAAAAACAGGGGATATACTCTGTTTTGACAGGGTATATGACTGGAAAATGTGCGGGTTTTCACCGGTATAGCGCTGCCTGCATGCGGACAGCGTGGCCTGCATTGTTGGACTGTTTTTTGTGCCCTGTTTCGGGACAGTTATGTCTTGCTAGACAGATTTATTTCTGGCCGGACGGTGTGATTTCAGCAGATCATGATGGTGCAATCTCGTATTTCTGGCAAGGGAAAGACAATGTGGATTTGAAGGCTTATGTTTCAGCTCTCAGGGCAGCTTGCTCTGCTTGCTGGACAGAGTACTCTGTCTCGTTTGGACAGCGTGCTCATTGCGTTGGTCTTGGTTGCCGAATTTGCTTTTTCAATTTACAAGCTTTTGCAGTCTGCGTGTGGAAGTGTTTTTTGGACAGCATATGCGGTTCGCCTCTTGCAATCTGTTTTTGGACAGCCTATGTTGCTCTTTGGACAGACTCTGCGGTTTGGTTAGGTGTGGCAATGGCTCTTGCATTCTGCGGTATTTGTGCCTGGATATGTATGGTTATTAGACAGTCTCGTAGAATGGAGAATAGTGTGTGCTATACTATAGGTAGGGTGTGTTTTTGTGCTATCTTTTGGTTTCATCACTTGGTTAAGTATGGGTATGGCTTTGTCGCATCTTGCTAGAAATATTTTTTGTTTCGTTCTTTTGCTTGGGTTTTTAATACGGGTAAAGTCGTAATGCACCCCCGTATAGTATGTAAGTCAATTTTTTTGATAATTAATAAAGGTCTGGCATCCCATAGCTGCCCCTCCCATCTGGAGGTTTAATTTAAAAAATATATATATATATATAAATGACACTAAACTAAACTCATATGATACCATCATCATACATTAAGGGGAAATTTCATTTCAAAATCAAAATATTATACATGGTCCAGAAGAAAAATACAAATTAAAATTGTTACATCTAACAACCAAAACCGAAGTTGTACAATGGTTGTCTCAGGGGCGTTGTCTACACGGCTTCATCGTCCTTGAGCTCATCAGTAAGCTGCTGGCCAAGATTAAGCTATCTAAGTTTAGTCTTAAGATTGCTCATCAGAAAAGTATGGAATGGAATGCCCTTGAAGTCTGACAATTTACAAACAATTGTATGTCAAGTGGCAGCCAAAACACTGTTAAAGCAAAAAACAAGAAATAAATAACTGATCTAAACAGACACCAATTCCAAGAAACTCAAGGCATGGACAAAATAAAATTTTCTTAGTCAATACCATTCCTTGTCATCTCCTTCCCTGATCAATGGGAAGAAAATAAATTGCATAGTTGAAAACATTTCAAATGAAAATGACAAACTAAATGACTTACTTTGCCAAATTGGATCAATTGACAGTTGAGGACGGGATAGCAAATCCTAGGACGGGATGGCAAATCTACACCTGCTGATGTCCCTGCCATATCAACAAAAAGTAAAAAAACAGTGACGCTTTGAGTTAGTTTTTAGGCAAAATTCCTGTTGTAAACTAGATGTGTGCAAAAACATACTATAAGGAAACATATAACACAGAATTAAACAAAAATGGAGCCAAACCAATGGAAAAAATACTCACCCAGATATTCAAAAAGCTTCTGATTTTGGGAGCAGAACTGAATTAGGCACCCAAAGATTCAAAAAGCTTCTAAAATAACTTATTTTGGGAGCAGAACTGAACTGAGAGACCACCTGGGTCATACTCATTTAATTTAATAACAACCAACACAACAACCAGATGTAAACATTATCAATTGGGTTGTTTAATTGAATCACAACCATGTTGGGTGAATGTTAACATGGAAAACAAAAACAACATTAGAAAGGATTCAATAAAATGTACAACAAAGAAATACCTGCACCGGAAGAGCAGGATGGTCATAAATTGACAAATAACTTTCTGATACAGTTCACACAGTATGTTAATATAACTTGCACAACATTTTGAGATAGTGAAAATTGTGTCAAAGTCTGAGGAGTCAAACCCAAATCTCATAAGCTGAGGATTCAATAATATAACTGCATAGTGCAACAATATAACGTCACCTAGCTACTAAGAGACAAATTTCTACTTCAAGATTACTTGAATGTGCATTATGGTCATCTCACCCAATCACACACACATACTTTAGATTCAACATTGTGGATAACATGTCTTTGAGCTTAGGTTATTCCTTTGTTAAGGCTATCTGATGGTATGTGGACTAGAGTTTGACGACATTCCAGCTACTTGTTGGGAATGATAGAATGTCCCATTTATCCTCAGTTTTCACAATTCATAAAGATTTGATTTATCACACAACTTTGACTATCTTTGGAAGATGTTAGTACAGGACAACATGGATTAAGCATGGCATCAGGAGTTGTAATATATGGTATACTAAAATTCATCCCCAACAGGGTATGGTTTGTAGACTTACGATGGAGTATACATGATGAATTTGAGGAAGGGAAGAACTTGGAAGAGCTTCTTTGGGAGAAATTCAAAGTTGCAATGCCCCAAGTTGTTCATGAGATCAATGTAAGTGATATACCCGGTGAACCCCAATACGGAAGCGCTTCACGTGAACACCATAACAAACATTGAGATGGAAAATAGAATGAAGTACATGAGATGCTCTGCAAATTGATGAATCACCGCTGCATGTACCACATGCAAAACAAAAGTGAAATTTCATTTGGACTACATTGAATAGAAACCTAACATAATATGGACAATGCTTACATGTTATGGGCTCCGTGACAATTGAAGAATGATGGTGGGAGTGGTAACGCGAGTAGAGGTAGTGGTGGTGCAATGCTCTATGAAGCCAGTCGTACAGAAACTCCACAGGGCCAGAGTGTAGAAGAATGGTAAGAATGATACCATCAGTTCTCCAAAATGGGAAGTATGAAGCTCTTTCTAAATATGCATAGCCCAAATAGAATAGCACACCATTCAATATGATCTGATCATCCCTAATGTATTCATTTTCACAAACATTTCACCTGCATAAGTGTGTTATAATATATATGAACTATGAGAAAAATATGCATTTACTAACCAATTACTCTCTCGATCGACCTGTTCGAATTCGATACTCTTGTCAAGTATCCTGCTTTTTCCTTTAGCTGTCCAATGACGAGCTAAGCTTATCCAAATCTGGTTGTGAAGCATTCTCCATAGTAAGAGAAGGAATATCAAAATGTAAGTCAGGTCTCTCTCTGCCTCTCCTTTGCTTGTGAATGAATATATGTTATGCAAACCAAAGAAAAAAGTCATCCAAATACATAGTTTGAATTAAGAGCCCCTTATAGTTATTCAAACAGAGAAACTAACTCAATAATAATTCTTACTAGACAGCCACCATTAATGGCATCCAAACGATAAAAGTTTTCTCTATATATAGCATCAAATAAAAATAAAATACTATTTGAAGTTGATTAAGATTGTGCAAATCCACTTGTCTTTGACACCGAAGTCAAACATGAATTCAGCAGTAAACGTTTAATCCTCAGACTCAATCCATGAATTGCAAGTAACTTCAATCCATACTAAATTAATCTTCTTTGAATGTATCACAGCAAAAACGTACTATAAGGAAACATATAACACAGAATTAAACAAAAATGGAGCCAAACCAATGGAAAAAATACTCACCCAGATATTCAAAAAGCTTCTGATTTGGGAGCAGAACTGAATTAGGCACCCAAAGATTCAAAAAGCTTCTAAAATAACTTATTTTGGGAGCAGAACTGAACTGAGAGACCACCTGGGTCATACTCATTTAATTTAATAACAACCAACACAACAACCAGATGTAAACATTATCAACTGGGTTGTTTAATTGAATCACGACCATGTTGGGTAAATGTTAACATGGAAAACAAAAACAACATTAGAAAGGATTCAATGAAATGTACAACAAAGAAATACCTGCACCGGAAGAGCAGGATGGTCATAAATTGACAAATAACTTTCTTTATTGTCATCAAGTTCTGCAAGATTGCGAGATAACGCACCTACAACAGCCCCAACACCCTGCATGTACCAACATTATGACGTCTCCATTCATGAGAATAGAACTACTATTTGAAACTCAACTATGCTTAGAAATGAATTTGCATGCACAATCAATTAAAAGGCATTGAAGCACACAAGTTGATAACATGAATACTGCTAAAGAACCAATTACTTTAGTGGAACATAACTTTTGAAACAGAAGATATCAACTATTGTATGGATATATTACCATATGCTTGAACACTTGTTGTAACTGGGAGTAAGGATGGTTTGAATGAGAACTGACATAGTAATCAGTAAATCTGTAGCCAAAGCGCTTATCAAACTTCTTCAGGATCTTACGGAAACCAATAGCATTCATCTCTACAAAAAAAAAAAGCTTTAAAAGGTCTTGTCCAACTGCTCTATATGCTTCCCGTAGCTCAGACATCCGAGAAAGATCAGGTTGTTGTACCAGTTCGGCATGTTGTTCCCCAAGCTAATTAGATATCATGTTTGCAAGAAGCCCTTGTTGTTCCAAAAGGAAGAGAACTATTTTTTCGATTTGAAATTTAAAGTGGTCAATGGAAAAAATAAATTTGTATAGTTTCGCTAAATAACATATAATAGACAATGCATTTACAATTCAATGCAAGGAATAAAATTATAGTCATCGAATTCTCAATGCAACGCGAATAAAAAATTTAAGAAGCGAAAGAGAATGTTCGTACTGAGGCCTAAATATTACATCTAGCTTTACAACATGATGTCAAGTAATTATATACAGGGTGCAATGGAGAAGACAAAAAGAAAGGTAGAGGAGAGAATAAAAACACAAGGATTCACAATTTCACATAAAAGATGAAAAGGGGAGGTGTCTCGGCTTTTTAAGAGATGGTTAACATATACAGATTAAGAAGATAAACCCTGCAATCACTATCTAACATGGTATAATGAGTGGAGGAAACACATTCAGGAATTTGAAAAGAAAATTTGTCGAAATGAACTCACCTATTTGCTGAAAAGAAAACACATTCAGGAATTAGAAACACATCCTAGGATTGACAAATAAACTCACCTATTTGCTGAAATTTGTCGAAATGAAGAAGAAAATGAACCAATCTCCTCTCAAATCCAAGTGTAGCATGAAAAAAATCTGAAGGGACAAGCATATAAATAAAATTCAAGTTGAATAAAAGCCCAAATCATGGTGAATCAACTAAATAAGCTTATCAAGAAAACCCTATCTTTAAAAGTGCATAAAAATCCAGCAGATTTATGGCTTTTAAGCATACTAACCCAAAACATTTGCAAATCAAGGACAAACTCACAGTTGCCCTAACCTGTTGGACATTGTATTTGGGATCAATATTGGACCGAAAATGAGCTTCAGCCATCTCGACAAACTTCGTCCTTGCCATTTGCTTAAGAAGGGAAATTGCAGTTGGTACATCAATTTCTGAACAAAACCCCACACAATATAAGTAAACACTATAAAACAAATTGTAAAGAACAATAATTGCATTCAAGGTGTTTGATGAAATTACTTTGTCACTCTTCAATGGCAAAGTTGTTTTTCCCTTCTTGGATTTCAAAGGGTGGTGACAGACGATGCAGTGAACCAGTAACCTCCGCTTCATTTGTCTTTTTAGCTATTTCAGCATATGAGCGACTGCCGAGACGACAAAGGTCGAGGCAGTAGACTTATCTTCTCTAATTCGACAGACCCAATGGTTCTCTCTTTGGATTGTAATTGAAGAGATATTTACTGAAGTTCTTCAAAGGTGAAAGAAATGAGATGAGAAGAGTGCACGATCAGGATGGAGTGGGAGTGCACAGCGAGAGGAGGGGATGGAGATATGGAGCAACATGAGAGAGATGGCAGCGGCACAAGCAGAGTAGTGATAGGGCATCGAGACAAAGAGACGGGGAAATTTGTGTTTTCGGTTGCAAATGTGGAAGAAAAAACAGAAATAGAAAAAATTTGATGTTTTATTTATAACGACGGTTAAAACCGTTGCCCTTAACAATACACGTCATTAAATACTATATTATTCTGCGACGGTTAATATATAGCGACGGTTTTTCCAAACCATCGTTACATAAGCGCTGCTAATTTGCTAATTTCTTGTAGTGTCTTATGAACCCAATGTGCAATAGTTCTCACTACTCAGACGTTTTTGCCCCTGTCTTTCCTTTAACTACATACTTTTTGTTTTTTGTTGAGTATTACAAACTTTGGCATCGGAGCAAAAATGGAAAACCCCACAAACCAGATTGTTTTCTCCATTTGAAGAACACTTGAGAGTTTGTTTGTTAACCATTTTAGAAAATGAAGTCAATTTTTCTTGTTACGGAGATTTTCACTGTTTGGTTGTGTATTTATTAATAGGAAATCAATTTTTTATAATACTATTTTTTCATTACATATGAAAATTTAAATCTGAGGGAAAGGCCTTGGAATCGGATTCACGGAAACAATTTCAATTTTCATGTTTATTTTTCATGCAACCAAACAATTATGATCTTTTTGGTTAGCCATTTCCCTTGTTATGCAGATTTCCATTGTTTGGTAATTTATTGGATATCGATTCATCATAACATTGTATTTCCACTACTCATGAGAATCCAAGTTTGAGATGAGGCCTCAGAATCAAATTCACGAAAACAGTTTCGATGTTCATGTCTATTTTCCGTGCAACCAAAGAAACCCTTAATTACGGATACTATGTTTACTTGAAAATTTCACTTTGCCCTCACTCAAAATAAAAGTCTCACTTTCAGCCTTAAGGAATATTTGTCATGGAAACGAGTGAAATATTGGCCCCGCTGCCACAAACAGTGGCATCTAGGGTTGGGCAGGTTCGGGTAACCGGCCCGAAAATTAAAAATCGAAAATCGGCCTGATAATTTTAAGCCCGCAATTATGAGGCCCGTGACCGAACCGAGTTGACCAGTTAATCTAATTTTGGGCCGATCTTGATCCAAAGCGCAAAGCCCAAACTGAATTTGATAAAGCCCATCTCAACATGGCTTCTAAACACCTCTATATCCACAGTAATCAACACTATAATTTCTAAATAGTTTGAATTGAAATCAACAGTAATTTATATCCATCTCAACACCATCACTGCAATCAACATACACTTTAGATTCTAAGTTTGAAATCAACAATTCAACAGTAAATATAAGTTTGAAATCAAAACTGTTATATCTTGATTGATCCATACAATGTAAGCCATCTCAATTGATCCATTTACCATCACTTGATCCCCCAAATGTTGATTCGTTACTGTAATTATATACATTGTGTGTGTGTATTCAAGGCTTACATTGTTGTCTGCAACCTCCATTCAAGTAATCAACAGTAATCACTACAACCTCCATTCAAGTTACAGTCATGGAGGTTGCAGTAATCAACACTGTAATTTTCTAAATAGTTTGAAATCAACGAACCCCCCCTCTCTATGTTCAATCAAATCAAACCCTCTATCTGTTCGATAAAATCAATCCCTCTTTGATGTCATGGTGAACTTCACCAAACCCTCTTTTTTCATCATCTAAAAATGACTCTGAAGAACCAAATAATCGAGGAGGTTAACGAGGAGGTGGTGGTGTGGCCTAATCTGCATGGAGGAGGGAGGAGTGGTGGTATGGTCTTGTCTGTGTGGAGGACGTGGTGGTGGTTTGATTTGGCGTGGAGGAGGGGATTTGAGGTTTTGAAGGTCTGAGTGTCTGATCGTGGAATAGATGAGGGAGAGGGATGTGAGAGAGGTTCGGACTTGGGCTTTGGAAGAGCTTTGGTTTTTATAGTTGAAATTAAAAAAAAAAAAAATTGGGATCGGGCCTAGTCGGTTAACCGCGGGTTCTGACAAGTGTAACTGAGAACCAAATCGATAAATTTGGTCCGGTTCGGCTTTAGGACCGAAAATTTACAATAATATTTAAAAACCGAGCCCGAACAAGCCCGATTGGTCCGATTTTTCGGTCTTAGATGCCATCCCTAGTGGCATCTATTTAGTAGATGAAGTGATGCTAGCTAGAGTTTAGACGTGAGTCAATAAATAATTTTTGTTTCTATTCTATTCAATACCACATCCTTGAAAAGGGACAAAATTGATTATGAAAATTGGATACTCATGACAATTTTGTAATACCATTCCATCAAATTGTGATAAACCTTTCTGTCCCTCAAATTGCAGTAAATCAGTGATTTTTTGTTTGATATGATATTTTTCAAAAATATTAAGCTTACGCGTAAATTAAAACATACTTTTACATATTTAGTTAAGACATTGTGTTTTAAATCGAGAAAAATTGAGAGTGATATAATCAATTACCATATTACCCTTATCCAGAATTCTTCAACATGAACTTTCAGGGGGCAAAATGGGGAAAGAAGTCAACTCTCAAAAGTTAGCTTACGTCTCGTATTCAATTTGGGAACCCATTTTCTATTAACTCTTCAGCTATTTTATGATATCACCAATGCCCCCAATTTTTTATATTATTTTTCTATTTTATATAAAAAAACTAATTTTTTTTTTCTAAAATCTTAATTAACTATGATATTCTTTAACCTTTTTAGTTATACCAATGAATAAAAGTTGGTGATTGCGGAGAGGCGATTCTGAGGGGTAAATCTGGAAAAATAGTGTCGGGTTTTTTATTTTCAATTGCAGCCGCTCCAAGACACAGGGGTTTAATCTCAAGCGTTGAAATTTGTGGTGGCTAGGGTTTATGGCTGCAACACAGCCAGCCAAGGGGGACTCCCCTGTGGCTAGCCGGGAAGACGATGGGGCTTCAAAGCTCTCCTTTGCGCAGGTCCTTGGCAAGGCAATGAGGGATATTTTGATGACAAACCGACGGATTCCACAAGTTTTAAAAAGGAGGGTTGCCCGGCCTTATTGTTATCTGATTCAGATGTCTCAAGAGGAGAGTCTCACGTGTCTAATCACGTTGTGGTTATGAAGTTTTCGGCATTCGCTTGATTCGGTAAGGGACTCAATTCACAGATCTTGGGGAATATCCGGTGAGTTCATTATGGGTCTTATAGATCAAAGACATGTTGTGGTTTATTTACAATCAGAATATGAAGTTAAAAAGTGTTTTCTAAAGATTCTTTCACTATTCGGGGCGTTAGATATAAAATCTTTCGTTGGCATCCTGGTTTTAGCCTTCAGGCGGATCCGGAATTGGCCCCAATATGGATCGAACGCCCAAATCTACCTTTCGCTTTTTTCTCCCAGCAATTATGAAGGCGATTGGGAATTCGTTTGGCAATTTTCTTAGGATTGATG
>QNQO01011355.1:0-21415 GCA_003290165.1 Berberis thunbergii | reverse complement strand
ATTGTTAATTATACCTAAGTCTCTAATATAATTTATTCAAAGTCCATAATTATTTGTAAACTATATATAGGCTCTTAAAATTGTAAATAATTCATTTGTTTAAATTTTAATAAATTTTTTTACTTATTATTAGTAAGATATGATACTAAATATTTGCGGATGTAAAGCACGTCAACACCCTAGTTAAGTTATAATCATGGAATGAGTTTTTGCGAAATCAAAGAAATATGCGCCTTTTTAATTACGAAAGTAAAAAAGGTGAAATAAAAATTTACATTTTTTTTAGCTTTTTCGAAAAAATTTCATTTTTCGAAATATAAATTTTCGTTTTTTTTTCGAGGCAAAAACACAAAACTCAATAATCAAATTTTCATTAATTGAAGGGTTTTGCTTTGAAATTGATTTCCGATTTCTCTATTCGTAAATTTCAAGCTTTTTCTATTTATCATATCTTCTCTAATTATCTATTAGAATTTTTTAAACCAACTCCTAGATTTTCTAATTATACACTTGAATTTTATGTTGGTTTCATTTTTTTGTATTCATAGCTTCATATATAGTGATATTAATAGATTTATTACTTGCCATTTTTTAAACATATTCGTATTCCCTTAGATGCATTATATATATTTATGATCCTATGAAAATTTTATACACATCAAAGACTTTTTAAATATGAATATACTGAAATTAACTCAAAAACAAAATCACAATCCTTGATCTATAACAACTCTATGAGGACTATAAGTTCATGTAATGATAGAGAACTATATATTCGGTGACGCGTCATTTCTGGCTGGGTGTAAGGACTTGGGACGCTCATCGTGTGCTTTGGCTGGGTCAGCTTTGCCCAACGAAAGGACCTTAGACTATGGGGAAAGCTAAGAACTTAGAACACACAAGGAGAGCTAAGAGAACTAGAACTTGTATTGTTTGAATTCTCTGAGGTGATTACAACAAATGAGGCCTTAGCCTATTTATACAACTCCACCTCCTCAATGGACGGTGGTGTTCAATTTGATCTAACGGTCTACAATGATCTTCTACACACTTCCTTAGAAATATCTAAGGACTAGAATCCTATGGAACTCTATGGAATTTTATGGAAGGTTCTAGAAAACTCTCTAGAACAATGTGGAATACTCTACATTATCTAAACTTGCTAACTTCACTTGGCTAGGCAAGAAGATAGCTGTGACATTCCCCCCCACCTAATCAGGCGGTGTCCTCGTTGCCTTCAAATCCTCGTACACTTGGATTTGTTCATTGAATTGCCACAAATGTTGGATTGGCTCCCAGCTAGCTTCACTTTTTGGCAATCCCTTCCACTTGACGAGTAGCTCAGGTGTGGGAGGTTGGTTGGAATGGCGCACCACACGATCTGGCAAGATAGTTTCTACTTCCTTGTCATGTTGGATCCTCATGCCCATTGGTGCTCTTTGTGAAACTCCTCTGCTTGGATCATCCTATTCTTCCTTATACAGTTTCAATAAACTCACATGAAAGACTGGATGAAACTTGATCCTCGGCGGCAACTCGACCTTGTATGCTTGATTTTCCACTTTCTTGACTATGGGGAAAAGACCCTCATATCTTCTAATAAGGACCACGATGCAGTCTTGAAAGCCTGGCATGAGCATGCATCTTGACAAGCACAAGGTCCCCAACCTGGAACTCTCGAGGTCGTCTCTTCTTGTCGGCCCACTTCTTCATCCTCTTGAATGCATTCTCCAGGTAAGCTCAAGCCTCATCAGCTTGATCATTTCATCCTTTGGCGAACTTATAGGTCGATGGACTCACTCCAGTGTAGCCAGTGGCAATAGAACTCGGGGGTCATAGGTTGTTGTCCCATGACAAACTCAAATGGCTACGACCCGTCATTTCACTGTTCTGCAAGTTAAAAGAGAATTGGGCAACATCCAACAACTTAGCTCAATCTCGCTGGTTGGCACTCATATAGTGCTCAAGATATAACTCCAACAAGACATTCATCCTTTCCGTTTGACCATCCGTTTGAGGATGAAAGCTAGTAGAGAAATTAAGGTCGGTGCCCAACAACTGAACAACTCAGTCCAAAATTTCCCCATGAACCGAGTATCCCGATCACTGATAATAGATTTGAGCACACCCCAATACTTCACATCATGTTTGAGGAATAAATGTGCGGCTGGCTCAGCTGTGCACTCCTTGGGTGTGGGAATGAAGGTGGCATACTTCAAAAATCTGTCCACGACCACAAGTATCCAATTGCAACCTTCTGATGTGGGCAAACCAACTATAAAATCCAAGGAAACACTCTCCCAAGGTCTCTCTGGGATGGGGAGATGTTCAAGTAAGCCGGCAGGCGACTGTTGCTCCACCTTGTCTTGTTGGCTTGCATAGCGCTTAAAAATAGGCTTAGATAGCGCTTTTTAGCGCTATCTAAGCTACCGCTATGGTAGCTTAGATAGCGCTCAAAAAGCGCTATGCAAGGCGCGTACTTGAATAGCGCTTCGTTAGATAGCGCTTTATTAAGCGCTATCTAAGCGTTAATTTTTTTTTTAAATTAGCTTGCATAGCGCTTTTATGAGCGCTATTTAATTTTTTTTGATTTTTTTTTTAATTAGCTTCTAAAGCGCTATTTAATTTCGGTGAATTTTTTTATTAACTACCATATAATATTTTTTTATATAATATTTAATATAATAATGACAACGTTCAATCAATCAATAAAGACACAACATGATAAACTAACTGTTTCTCATTCATTCAAAATATAATTTAAGCATTCATACAAAATTGTTAATATGCTATCATATATATACACCAGCTTTTTTGGCCACGAAATGAAATGGCCAACAGCTTCTCCTACAGTCCTAACTTCGTCTGTACATTGCGGCACCGCTGAATGTTTCTCAGATTCTACCGCCACTTCAAATTGTATCCTCGCATAACCTGAAATTGCATCATGGCATTGTATAAGTATAACAACACACACACACACTAAGGAGGAAATTGTAGAAGTTGTGATACCTGATATGCAGAGGAGGCAGTGCCAAGGAGGAAATTGCTTGGGAATGGAGAAGAACCATCACTTGTAGTTTGATGTATGGGATCAGCAAGGAAACCAAGTCTGGTGAAATCATTTTCCATCTCAACATAGTCCTCATTTACAGCATGGACAACAACATCAATCAAAATCTGTTTATTTTGCTGCAAATACAGAAGGATAAAGAGAGTGAGCACCATGTTGCAAATAGACCAGAAGGCAACCTGTTCCTGTGCATGTATATGTGTACCATATGGCACAGCACAACTTCTAAAATCTAAAAATAGTAAGCTGTAACAGGCATCGATATGAATGAAAGAAAGCAACATTTATTGCTGGCATTGCCACTTCTCCAATAGTTGAATTGAAAGAAAGCAGAGCACCAATATTCACAACACTTGGCCTTTTCAATGTAGAGCTAGTATTTAAACTCTGACTCTTCACTTCTGTCGAGACCAATAAACAGAAAAACAATAGTACAAGTGGTCTCACCATGAAAAACTTGCTGCTCATACAATCTAGCAAACATCCATGACTCGTAATGTGATCGCCTCAATCAGTCCTAGAACTGGAGCACAAGACACCATAAATAGGAGACATCATATAACCAGAACAAACTCCAACCCAGAGTCAAAATTGCTGACTGAAATTTTGTAATAAGGTGTTTATGGTAGCGACATAAATTAAATATGGATAACAACGTTGTCTAATAAAATGAAGAATAAAAAAGACATGCACAATAGAATTTACAGCTTACCTCCAATAACCAAATAACGGAAACATAACCAGCCAGTGACAACAGCTTCATTAACCTGCATATTACAAATCGATTCTATAAAAAAAGTATTCATCCATAAACTAAAGTATTCATTAACCTGCCAATATAGTGGCAGATCTGACAACTTTTAAGGACTGGTTGTTCTTGGTAGGGGACACAATTTTTCTTGGGTCATTTCCATATTTTGGCCTTTAACAGATAGTTATACCCAGCATGCTAGTTGATATGTTCAAGAAAATATAACTTATAATACAGCATAATATATGAAAACCTTAGAAAATTGGAAGACATATATAGATCACTGAAACTGTTATAATTATACAAAACAACAATTAGAAATAACTTCACAAGTAAAACAGTCCATTAGCAAATGAACCTTAAACAGTAAAAACACATCGTTATACATTGAATACGAAAAGCAAAAATGAAACATTCAGTGCAGGACTTAAAATAAAAATACAATAAAATTTTCTCAAATATCGAAATCATTATTAGCGACATTTATAGAGCATACCTGCTCAAGATAGATTTTTTTTTCCAGTATTTCTCCCAGCAATGTGACCCTTTGTTTATCTGTTCAAGAAGATCCCAATGAGAACTGAACCTACACATAAATGAGTGACCAAGGGCACTTACAATTTGCTAACAACTTTCTGACAACCAACATGTATCAGACACATGACATATTATCTATATATCAAGCTCATAATATTTAGAGTCTTGCTGCGCTCCGTAGACTTGTTTGGAACCACACCAACGTCTAGCCGCATTAAAAAATGTCAACTTCACGAGCCTAAAAAAATTGGAAACAAGAAGGTGCAGTCCTGTGAGATGTCTTACAATGAAAAGAACTCAAACAATGATCACAATCAAGAAACAAATCAACCCAGAAAATGAAGTGAAGCAAGCTAATCAATTATATCAAAGATCAGTCATATTCAATATGAGCTGATAATTACCGGATCATGTGTGTTAAACAACCTATGAGAGATAAAAGTTGCAACATCATACCTGCAAGTTAGAAGTTACCATGCCCCATCTCTAGCAGATTTGGCTTCAAATTCCATATGATGAGGGTTATCCAAAGCACTCCTTCCTGCATTCACTAATATTAGAAATGAAATACAAATTTTGAGGCACATTCAGTTCAACAACAATCGGCCTCGCCATATTCTCATATCTGATGCATCAACTTCTTTTTTAATGAAAATCTATCTACAAATCTTATAAGATGAATCCTTAATAAATAAAACTACGGCCCAATCAAACGTTTACATAAATCAAAGCAACCAGTATGCTATGATGTATGCAATATAAATACGAGTACCATAGGGTGTAAGCATCAAGGCCACACAAGGCACCATGTCCACATAAAAACTGCTCAAAGAATCTCGAAAAGAATAACAATAGAATCAAAAACATAAATAAATGAAGGCATATCATATGATGCATTAGTTACTATTTTCTGATCACTTACTTTATCAAGTGGCCCGTGGTATCCTGATATCTTCATGAACATAATTTATCAGCTAACCAAGAATTGACATTTAATCTTAAGACATCACAAATAACCAAGTATAGAAAACAACTTCGAAAATAATAGGAAACCATGTTTTTTCAACCAGGGTGACGTGACGTGATCTTGAAATAATGATGAAATTCTCAAAGTGTATATGTGTATCTCGAGGTTGTAAGAACCTCATTATCTTGGTTGCAAATCCTGGTTCCCTAGCCTCCATATTATAAACATTTATGAAGAGGAAGAAGCAACCAAAACAGGTTGAAAAGTTTTTCCACTAGGAAGCATGGATTCTCATTTCGATTGTTGTGTTCGTGTCAGACACAACACTTGTTGGACTCGCGGTTCCACACATATCACAGGACTGGCATGCCTATGTCAGTTCATCCACGCATATGAATGGACACTTGTCGAACTCGCGGTTCCACACATCACTTTGTGAGATTGAATAATGATTTGAATGATTTCCTTTATCATTAGTGCCTATTTTCATTGATAAAATTAATTTAGGAATCAAATCGTAAATATATGATAAAGTCCTAAATATGTTTTTATTCACGCCATGTCCATGTTCGTACTTCCCAAGCATAAATGGGGAGGAACGCATTAGAATGCTTCCAAGGCAAAAGTGAAACAGAATGCTTCCAATTTTCAAATTGCTTTAATTATTTACATTTATTTTATCAGCAAGCCAAAAGTGTAAAGCCAAAAAAGAGACTATAAGAAGGAAAAATGAGGACAATACAAGAGACGATATATTCAATATAAGGACAGCACAGAATAGGTATAAATAAATGGAATGCATGCATATATTAGGCAGAGACCTGAGAAATGGATTCAGATACTTACAACTTTAGAGGAGTCTTTGACTTTCTTACTTTGCAGTACGCCTCAATCACCTTTATAACGCCAATTTGCCTGTTAATTGATTGAAAATAGTTCTTCGTTCTTCACACTCTTTTCAGTTAGCAGAAGCACAATCTTGAGACTTTGGGCTCAAATGAAATTTGAGCGACTGGAAAATCAATACTTTGGCAAGCCTCCTGGATAGAATTAGTAATCCCACCCAAACAGTATCTGACCAGCATACCTACAAAGCATCTTTCATAAGTTATCTGTCAACTGATTTTATTCACATTTATATTCATCATTCCTAGGTGATGATTCTCATATCTTCTACCTGGCCAAAACCCGTGCAGTTTCCCTGCCCTGCCAAAAATAGGGCTGTTTACCTTCATCCCTAATAATTTTGATTCAAGCCAATCTTGGAGGAGGGTTATTCTTGTCTATGCTGACTATGCCCATCAGATGGAGTCATGGACAGACCTTACATCACTTGTTTACACATTTTTCACTGATACATTGAACTGCCATGTTGGTAATAGTCAGAGGTCAGCTGGATATGCCTCAAAAAGCTAGACAGCTATTCTTCCAAGGATGACTAGCCAGGGTCTGCCTAAAAGGTAAGAAATACTAGCAACTCATCATGTTGGTAAACCAATATGGTGAGGGTGTGACTTGAAAGAAATAAAAGAAGATAAAATGGAAAGGGAAAGAAGTGGATGGTTAATGATGGGATGCAAAGGGTTTCCTATTTAGTTGGACGAGAGCATCTACTTATGAATTCATGTTCCAACCGGACTCGTTTTATTCTGATGTAATAGATTGGATCTTTTTCAATTCCATATGAACTGTTATTTGATAGGTCAATCCTTCATTTTTCATTTGTATGGTCGTTTTGTTTGTTTTGTCACGGCTTGGCTATCTCAGCCTGTTTCGGTTCTGATAGAAATTGTTGGTGGATGCATCAACAAATAACAACCAAAAGTAAACAAGGGAGAACATTTTCTATCACTAACACTCCTCAACTAATAAACTCATTAGCAACTCTAATCAATGCCCTTATCTTCATAGTCTACTTTTTTTTTTTTTTTTTTAATAAAACGAGCGGGGTTATTTAGGATCCCCGAACCTTAGAAATGAATTACAATCACTCTTACATTCACTCGTTACATCATCCACATGACAAAAAACTTGCTTAAAATCTACACCTAAGAACCTAATTAGTTCTAGAATCACCGTCTCCAAGTTGGGGAGTAACCCTGCAAAGTGTTCTGCTACTAAAGAAGTTGCATGATAGACCTGCCATAACTTGTCTTCCTCATAAGTACCAATCAAACCTTTAATCACACTCATGACGTGGTTTATACCTAATGTGGGCCCCAGGATGTACGAGAAGTCGTCGTAAGGATACGAACCACAATGAATCCTGATATAAAAACCATTGAATGCTAGCACTAATCTAGCATCCATACAAGGTTCTAATAAACATTTGCATTCTACTTGTATTATCATCAGCAGTTACCTGAATTTAGGATTTGTCTTCTTGCTTCGAGAAGACCTTCGAGGAACATCTACCGTGGGAGTCTGTATTGTGGTAACCTCCCGTTCGTTTTCACTAGTGTTTTGCCCCGCCTTTGCTGCTTCCTTTTCAAGTGAAGTTTGAAATTCAGCAACCACTGCCTCCATGCCTATTCGTGCAATTGCTGACTGCACAACCTTAACGTTTTGGGGTGTTAGGCAAGCCATGAGCGTTGTGGGATCTTCCCCCAGTCCTCTGTAACCAGCGATCGCGCGAAGTACCTCCACTACTTGCATTTGGTTTTCCTCGGAGTTAGATATGGGGGTAGACAGACCTGGCTCCGCTGCTACTTCAGCGTCTGAATCCGCAGCCTGAATCGTTGTTTCAATCCCTTTGGGTGAGTAACCTGCATCCCTACAATCATCCCTACAATCATCCAACAACCCAAACTCTACCTGCTGATCTGTTTCAGCGCCTGCTGTCTGGATCGCAGCAGTTGGTACTTGTAAGTCAGCCTGTATTTTCTGTGTGACATCAGCACTAGACGGCTTCTTAATCGAACCAGTTCGAGGAAAGTGACCTGATTCGCGGACGGGAGAAAGAGCTCCAGCTGCGACAGTTCCTGGAACCACCTCTGCTGGACCGAAACAGAGCGCATGCTCCCCTGTTTCGGTGCTGTTGGCTGGCTGAGACAGCCCATTCTGTGCGGTTAGAGACTGCGTTTCCTCGGCTTTGTGCATTAGCACACCTGACGGAGACATCACCGAGTGCCCGGACACCTTTTTCACACCTGAAACAAGCTGTCCAACCTGAATTTCACTAACAGTTTGCGACGCCGCCGCGTGATTAGAAAGGGTACTCTTTGATTCTGGATTGACATCCTTATCATTTGGAGTCAGCTTTGGGTGGTGTCCAAGAACCTGATCAATCTCTGAAGTTGTATACCCCGCCTCTAATAGGCATTCCTCCGTAGATTCGGATTTGACCCCGGTTTGATCATGCTCTAATTTCTGACCCGTTGTTTGAAAATCCGCTGGAGCATCCTCCTCTTCCTCAGTATTCTCCATTAGAGCCTCAAAGGTGTTTGACAAAACCACCTTTCCTGGATCAGTTGCCCCCGGCTTGGTCTCCATGACTCCCTCCGGAATCTCCTTGCCTTTGCTATTTTTTGATCCACTCACACCCACATCCGAATTTGAAGAATTTTCCTTTCTAAGCACTGGAACATAATGTTGCTTGGTAATAATATTTTCTGCCGTGGATTTCACTACCTTCTCAGTCTTACCAATGTCCGATACTCGGCCTCCGGCCTTAATGCCGAGCTTCTTGCGACAAACAGTCTCCTGATGCCCTATCAAAGAACAAAAATCACAATATTTGAAACCTGGGTATTCTATCTTCTGCCAAAAACCTCTATTATTGGTTCTATCAATCCATACTCTGTTTGGTAATTTGTCTGCCAAAGTCATCTCCACGCAAACACGGGCAAAGCCCGGGCGTGACAGGCAACGAGTATGATCATCCATCCGTAAAAAACCACCAAAAGAGTTCACAATTGCTTTTAAAATAGGGGGATGAAATAAATGTAAAGGTAAATTAGGCAACTCTACCCATAACGGCACCGAGATCGGGTCCTCCTTCAAACTGAAACCATCATGCCATCGAAAAGCTTTGAACCGAACTCCACGGATCAAAAAGGAGTCTCTCGACAGAACTTTCTTTGCTTCCTCCTCAGATTGAAGGCGGACTAACACGTGCCGTTGATTTAGTAAACCGAGTGAGAAATCGCCTAAAATCCCCCAAGTTCTGTGAATCGAATCTCGAATATCTGCCAAAGTTGGTCGATAGCTGGAGAATTTTAGGACAATCACGTGTTTTTCCATGAAACTTCTCCACGAACTTCATCCGTGGCCGTGATTCCGATTGCTGGGGCCCCCTCTTTGCGGAAACGGGTTCCTTCGACCGGAGTCTCCGCAGCGGCTTCCACCAAAATTTTTCCCAAAATCTGGGCGAAAGAGGGCTTAGAATCCCCATGACCCGGTCCCATGGGGCGAGGGGTGGAGGCTGGGGCTGTGACCATCACATCCAAAAATCAGTCCGTACCGGCTGGCGGCTGGCGGAGGACGGCTGTCCTGTCGGCACACCCCATACTTGGCTCCCGTGAGAGAGAGAGGTGACTGATCTCGTGGCCGTGAGGTGACTGTACTCGATTGTTTGGCTCCATATCCCTAACTTTATCTTTAAGATTTAGCTGTTAAAAATTACTTGGTGTATTCAACCAAATTTTGCTAATGTTAAAACATAAAAAAAAAAAAAAAATTTAAAAAAATACGTTACTCATATTGTTGATTGGGGATTTCGTATAAAGGGTTCCTAATGTAAATGTTTGGATATCAAATTTTTTAAGGTTTTGAATGCATTTATTGAAATTCGATATAATAGTTGCAACAATTTTGAAAATTATGTTTTGATTTATATATTTTTATTTTTAATACGTATTGATTTTGTCAACCGCTTATGGTCAGTGAACACATTGAAATTTAACGAATGCGTACTGAATTTTAGTTTTGTAGTTTATAGATGATGATTACTATTGTTCTTTCATTCAATAACCAATTAATGCTCTTAAACAAAAAAAATTCACCAATTTATTGTCAAAAATGATAAATCGGTGTTACATACATTAAGTTGGTGTAATAAAATCAAAACATCTCAAACTACCGGTTCAACAAATAGTGGGTGCAACCGAACCAAATAGTTGAGTATACGTAGCAACTTCCTTATTTTTTAAGAAAGAAACAAAATCTCAACCATCTTAACCTCCATAAGAAACATAACATCTCAAAAATAAAACAAAAACAATTATATAAGTAGCAAACAAACATCGCGCCAACTTTAACTTCTTTGATTGAAATATTGTCAACCAACACAATTATGAACTTCTATAGCATTAGTTGAGAAACTTGAAGCCTGACAAACAAACAAAAAATTTCTCCCCAGTAAACTTCAAGGAAAATCATCAAAAGCATAGATTTAAGGAGGGAAAAAATATTAAAAAAAACCCTATTCTGTAGGATGGCCTAGACAAGCCTAAACCTCAAGAACTAAGAAACAGGAGATCTCGTAGAATAAGACTATACTCCTGATCAATGAATCAAACCTACTCTTGAAACTATCAATTAGAAGTTCACCATGTTAGCTCATTTTATGATGTTTAGTCAAGCTTTATTATTCACCTTGAATGTTTATGGAATATCCTCTTAACTAGGGATAAAAAAAAACTTATTTGTAGAACTTAAAGAAGTTACAATATTCAACTACTCTGCCTACATATATAATAAAATAAAAAAACCTCAATCTCTCTTTATCAGGGAAAAGTAGAGCTTCTATGGAGCTTGGTCTAAAAGCAATCATTTGTGTGGATGGTTCGCATGTGACTCTATCCTTTTCTCCATGGGTTTGGAGAAATTGGAGACAGGTAGATTTGGTCTGATCACATGCAAACCACCCTTCCAATTAAATATAAGTGATTTTGGACCAGGCTTTATAGAATTTTTAATCCAAATATAAGGTCACGAAACCTCCACCAATAAAATGAAACCAAAACCAATTCCCTAAAAAAATGAGGAGTCGGAGAATTTCTATCAAAGTCTAAATTATATACTATGAAAATGCCATTTGTCCCTTAAATACAATACTACCGAAGTCTAGATTGTACACTTGTTTGTTTACTGACCTCTTGTACTCTCTCAAGCATCTTCACTATATATCCATTCAATGTAATCCAAACTTGCATATAAAGTCTTGGATCTTCTTCACAATCACTGAAAAAGATCCCTATCTCCCTCCTCCTTTATTTAAGTGATTGTTAATGACGATGTATTTCCCCCTACTTTAGCTCTCACATACATCTATTTTACCTCAACAAAAGCCACACAATCTCCCCGCATTCACTCCTCAACTTCCTTATTTTTTAAGAAAGAAACAAAATCTCAACCATCTTAACCTCCATAAGAAACATAAGATCGCAAAAACAAAAACAAAAACAATTATATAAGTAGCAAACAAAAATCACGCCAACTTTAACTTCTTTGATTGAAATGTTGTCAACCAACACAATTATGAACTTCTATAGCATTAGTTGAGAAACTTGAAGCCTGACAAACAAAAAAATCTCCCTTGTAAACTTACAGGAAAATCATCAAAAGCATAGATTTAAGGAAGGAAAAAAAACAAAAAAAAAAATACCCTAGTCTGTAGGATGGCCCTAAACAAGCCTAAACCTCAAGAACTAAGAAACAGAAGATCTCGCAGAATAAGACTATTCTCCTGATCAATGAATCAAACCTACTCTTGAAACTATCAATTAGAAGTTCACCATGTTAGCTCATTTTATGATGTTTAGTCAAGCTTTATTATTCTCCTTGAAAGTTTATGGAATATCCTCTTAACTAAGGATAAAAAAAATTTATTTGTAGAACTTAAAGAAGTTACAATATTCAACTACTCTGCCTACATATATAATAAAATAAAAAACCTCAATATCTCTTTATCAGGGAAAAGTAGAGCTTCTATGGAGCTTGGTCTAAAAGCAATAATTTGTGCGGATGGTTCGCATGTGACTTTATCCTTCTCTCCATGGGTTTGGAGAAATTGGAGACAGGTAGATTTGTTCTAGAAATTGGAGACAGGTAGATTTGTTCTTATCACGTGTAAACCACCCTTCCAATTAAATATAAGTGCTTTTGGACCAGGCTTTATAGAATTTTTCATCCAAAGATAAGGTCACGAAACCTCCACCAATAAAATGAAACCAAAACCAATTCCCTAAAAAAAATTGAGGAGTCGGAGAATCTCTATCAAAGTCTAAATTATATACTATGAAAATGCCATTTGTCCCTTAAATACAATACTACCGAAGTCTAGATTGTACACTTGTTTGTTTCCTGACCTCTTGTACTCTCTCAAGCATCTTCACTATATATCCATTCAATGTAGAGCAATCCTACACAGCCCTCTCGGTGGCCTTTTTTGACAGCCTTGGGGGTGAAAATACAATTTTGCCCCCCCCCCCTTTTAAAACACTTTTTTTGAGAAGGTGGTTAAAAAGGGGGGCAAAATTGTATTTTCGCCCCCCAAGGCTGTCAAAAAAGGCCATCACAGTGTGCTGCCTAGAATTATACTTCAATGTAATCCAAACTTGCATATAAAGTCTTGGATCTTCTTCACAATCACTGAAAAAGATCCCTATCTCCCTCCTCCTTAATTTAAGTGGTTGTTAATGAAGATGTATTTCCCCCTACTTTAGCTCTCACATACATCTATTTTACCTCAACAAAAGCCACACAATCTCCCCGCATTCACTCCTCAACTTCCTTATTTTTTAAGAAAGAAACAAAATCTCAACCATCTTAACCTCCATAAGAAACATAAGATCTCAAAAACAAAAACAAAAACAATTATATAAGTAGCAAACAAAAATCACGCCAACTTTAACTTCTTTGATTGAAATGTTGTCAACCAACACAATTATGAACTTCTATAACATTAGTTGAGAAACTTGAAGCCTGACAAACAAACAAACAAACAAACAAAAAATTCTCCCCTGTAAACTTAAAGGAAAATCATCAAAAGCATAGATTTAAGGAAGGGAAAAAAAAAACCCCTAGTCTGTAGGATGGCCTAAACAAGCCTAAACCTCAAGAACTAAGAAACAGGAGATCTCGCAGAATAAGACTATTCTCCTGATCAATGAATCAAACCTACTCTTGAAACTATCAATTAGAAGTTCACCATGTTAGCTCATTTTATGATGTTTAGTCAAGCTTTATTATTCACCTTGAAAGTTTATGGAATATCCTCTTAACTAGGGATAAAAAAAAACTTATTTGTAGAACTTAAAGAAGTTACAATATTCAACTACTCTGCCTACATATATAATAAAATAAAAAAATCTCAATCTCTCTTTATCAGGGAAAAGTAGAGCTTCTATGGAGCTTGGTCTAAAAGCAATCATTTGTGTGGATGGTTCGCATGTGACTCTATCCTTTTCTCCATGGGTTTGGAGAAATTGGAGACAGGTAGATTTGGTCTGATCACATGCAAACCACCCTTCCAATTAAATATAAGTGCTTTTGGACCAGCCCGCTCGGTGGCCTTTTTTGACAGCCTTTGGGGGCAAAAATACAATTTTGCCCCCTCTCTTTAAAACACTTTTTTGAGAAGGTGGTTAAAAAGGGGGGCAAAATTGTATTTTTGCCCCCCAAGGCTGTCAAAAAAGGCCATCACAGTGGGCTGCCTAGAATTAAACTTCAATGTAATCCAAACTTGCATATAAAGTCTTGGATCTTCTTCACAATCATTGAAAAAGATCCCTATCTCCCTCCGTCTTTATTTAAGCGTGGTTGTTAATGACGATGTATTTTCCCCTACTTTAGCTCTCACATACATCTATTTTACCTCAACAAAAGCCACACAATCTCCCCGCATTCACTCCTCAACTTTCTTATTTTTTATGAAAGAAACAAAATCTCAACCATCTTAACCTCCATAAGAAACATAAGATCTCAAAAACAAAAACAAAAACAAAAACAATTATATAAGTAGCAAACAAAAATCACGCCAACTTTAACTTCTTTGATTGAAATGTTGTCAACCAACACAATTATGAACTTCTATAGCATTAGTTGAGAAACTTGAAGCCTCACAAACAAACAAACAAAAAATTATCTCCTGTAAACTTAAAGGAAAATCATCAAAAGCATAGATTCAAGGAAGGGAAAAAAAAACCCTAGTCTGTAGGATGGCCTAAACAAGCCTAAACCTCAAGAACAAAGAAACAGAAGATCTCGCAGAATAAGACTATTCTCCTGATCAATGAATCAAACCTACTCTTGAAACTATCAATTAGAAGTTCACCATGTTAGCTCATTTTATGATGTTTAGTCAAGCTTTATTATTCTCCTTGAAAGTTTATGAAATGTCCTCTTAACTAAGGATAAAAAAAATTTATTTGTAGAACTTAAAGAAGTTACAATATTCAACTACTCTGCCTACATATATAATAAAATAAAAAAACCTCAATCTCTCTTTATCAGGGAAAAGTAGAGCTTCTATGGAGCTTGGTCTAAAAGCAATAATTTGTGCGGATGGTTCGCATGTGACTTTATCCTTCTCTCCATGGGTTTGGAGAAATTGGAGACAGGTAGATTTGTTCTAGAAATTGGAGACAGGTGGATTTGTTCTTATCACGTGTAAACCACCCTTCCAATTAAATATAAGTGCTTTTGGACCAGGCTTTATAGAATTTTTCATCCAAAGATAAGGTCACGAAACCTCCACCAATAAAATGAAACCAAAACCAATTCCCTAAAAAAAATTGAGGAGTCGGAGAATCTCTATCAAAGTCTAAATTATATACTATGAAAATGCCATTTGTCCTTAAATACAATACTACCGAAGTCTAGATTGTACACTTGTTTGTTTCCTGACCTCTTGTACTCTCTCAAGCATCTTCACTATATATCCATTCAATGTAGAGCAATCCTACACAGCCCGCTCGGTGGCCTTTTTTGACAGCCTTGGGGGTGAAAATACAATTTTGCCCCCCCCCCCTTTTAAAACACTTTTTTTGAGAAGGTGGTTAAAAAGGGGGGCAAAATTGTATTTTCGCCCCCCAAGGCTGTCAAAAAAGGCCATCACAGTGTGCTTCCTAGAATTATACTTCAATGTAATCCAAACTTGCATATAAAGTCTTGGATCTTCTTCACAATCACTGAAAAAGATCCCTATCTCCCTCCTCCTTAATTTAAGTGGTTGTTAATGAAGATGTATTTCCCCCTACTTTAGCTCTCACATACATCTATTTTACCTCAACAAAAGCCACACAATCTCCTCGCATTCACTCCTCAAATTCCTTATTTTTTAAGAAAGAAACAAAATCTCAACCATCTTAACCTCCATAAGAAACATAAGATCTCAAAACAAAACAAAAACAAAAACAATTATATAAGTAGCAAACAAAAATCACGCCAACTTTAACTTCTTTGATTGAAATGTTGTCAACCAACATAATTATGAACTTCTATAACATTAGTTGAGAAACTTGAAGCCTGACAAACAAACAAACAAAAAAAAAAATTCTCCCCTGTAAACTTAAAGGAAAATCATCAAAAGCATAGATTTAAGGAAGGGAAAAAAAAAACCCCCCTAGTATGTAGGATGGCCAAAACAAGCCTAAACCTCAAGAACTAAGAAACAGGAGATCTCGCAGAATAAGACTATTCTCCTGATCAATGAATCAAACCTACTCTTGAAACTATCAATTAGAAGTTCACCATGTTAGCTCATTTTATGATGTTTAGTCAAGCTTTATTATTCACCTTGAATGTTTATGGAATATCCTCTTAACTAGGGATAAAAAAAAAACTTATTTGTAGAACTTAAAGAAGTTACAATATTCAACTACTCTGCCTACATATATAATAAAATAAAAAAAAACCTCAATCTCTCTTCATCAGGGAAAAGTAGAGCTTCTATGGAGCTTGGTCTAAAAGCAATCATTTGTGTGGATGGTTCGCATGTGACTCTATCCTTTTCTCCATGGGTTTGGAGAAATTGGAGACAGGTAGATTTGGTCTGATCACATGCAAACCACCCTTCCAATTAAATATAAGTGCTTTTGGACCAGCCTGCTCGGAGGCCTTTTTTGACAGCCTTTGGGGCAAAAATACAATTTTGCCCCCTATCTTTAAAACACTTTTTTGAGAAGGTGGTTAAAAAGGGGGGCAAAATTGTATTTTCGCCCCCAAGGCTGTCAAAAAAGGCCATCACAGTGGGCTGCCTAGAATTATACTTCAATGTAATCCAAATTTGCATATAAAGTCTTGGATCTTCTTCACAATCACTTAAAAAGATCCCTATCTCCCTCCTCCTTAATTTAAGTGGTTGTTAATGAAGATGTATTTCCCCCTACTTTAGCTCTCACATACATCTATTTTACCTCAACAAAAGCCACACAATCTCCCCGCATTCACTCCTCAACTTCCTTATTTTTAAGAAAGAAACAAAATCTCAACCATCTTAACCTCCATAAGAAACATAAGATCTCAAAAACAAAAACAAAAACAATTATATAAGTAGCAAACAAAAATCACGCCAACTTTAACTTCTTTGATTGAAATGTTGTCAACCAACACAATTATGAACTTCTATAACATTAGTTGAGAAACTTGAAGCCTGACAAACAAACAAACAAACAAAAAAATTCTCCCCTGTAAACTTAAAGGAAAATCATCAAAAGCATAGATTCAAGGAAGGGAAAAAAAACCCTAGTCTGTAGGATGGCCTAAACAAGCCTAAACCTCAAGAACTAAGAAACAGGAGATCTCGCAGAATAAGACTATTCTCCTGATCAATGAATCAAACCTACTCTTGAAACTATCAATTAGAAGTTCACCATGTTAGCTCATTTTATGATGTTTAGTCAAGCTTTATTATTCACCTTGAAAGTTTATGAAATATCCTCTTAACTAGGGATAAAAAAAACTTATTTGTAGAACTTAAAGAAGTTACAATATTCAACTACTCTGCCTATATATATAATAAAATAAAATAAAATAAACCTCAATGTCTCTTTATCAGGGAAAAGTAGAGCTTCTATGGAGCTTGGTCTAAAAGCAATCATTTGTGCGGATGGTTTGCATGTGACTTTATCCTTCTCTCCATGGGTTGGGAGAAATTGGAGACAAGTAGATTTGGTCTGATCACAAGCAAACCACCCTTCCAATTAAATATAAGTGCTTTTGGACCAAGCTTTATAGAATTTTTCATCCAAAGACAAGGTCACGAAACCTCCACCAATAAAATGAAACCAAAACCAATTCCTAAAAAAAATTTGAGGAGTGGAGAATCTCTATCAAAGTCTAAATTATGTACTATGAAAATGTCATTTGTCCCTTAAATACAATACTACCGAAGTCTAGATTGTACACTTGTTTGTTTCCTGACCTCGTGTACTCTCTCAAGCATCTTCACCATATATATATATCCATTCAATGTAATCCAAACTTGCATATAAAATCTTGGATCTTCTTCACAATCACTGACAAAAATCCCTATCTCCCTCCTTTATTTAAGTGGTTGTTAATGATGATGTATTTTACGTCAACAAAAGCCACACAATCTCCCGGCATTCACTCCTCAATGGACCTTTTCTTCTCGTCTCTCCAACTCTCCTCTTCCTTGCTTGCTTATTTCCCCTATCCCTCTACTTCATCTTCTTGAAGAAGAAAACTGTTACTAGTTCTCTCCTAACAGACTATCCTATCCTAGGCAATCTCCCCGGTTTCTTGAAAAACCGGCACCGGTTCCTCGAATGGAGCACTGCAATCCTTGCTTCCACCAAGACCAACACCATAACCTTTCGCCGTCCTGGCAAGGTCAAAGGGATTATCACCGCGAACCCCTTGAATGTAGAACACATGCTCAAAACCAATTTCACTAACCTATCCCAAAGGTGAAAAGTTCATCCACTTGTTGGAGGATTTTCTTGGTGGTGGTATCTTTAACTCTGACGATGACCTATGGCGAATCCAACGCAAGACTGCTAGTCATGAGTTTAGTACTAAAATCGCTACGGAGTTTTATTGTTGATAATGTTCGGATGGAGATCCAAACCAGGCTCATTCCTGTGTTGCAGAAATCAACTAAGTCCGGTGAGATGGTTAATTTACAGGATGTATTGGAGCGTTTTCGCGTTTGATAACATTTGTAGCCTTGCTTTTAACGTGGATGTGGGTTGTCTTGGTGGAGATGGAGAGAAAAATATTCAAGGAACTGAGTTCATGCGGGCTTTTGATGAAGCCGCCACGCTTAGTGCAGGACGGTTCATGTACGCGGTGACGTTTTTATGGAAGTTCAAGAAATTCCTTTGACATTGGATCGGAGAAGACATTGAGAGATTCCATCAAGAAAGTTCATGACTTTGCAGAGAAGATCATCACGTGCAAGTTAATGGAGAAGGAAGAAAAAAATGATGAGTTGATTTGTTATCCCGATTTAATGACCACAACTGGTACGGACTGGGAGTCTGTCAAGTTCCTTCGCGACGTTGTAATAAGTTTCATACTAGCTGGTAAGGACACTACTTCGTCCGCTCTTTCGTGGTTCTTTTGGTTACTTGCCTCACATCCAAGTGTAGAACAAAACATTTTGGACGACCTCAAAGCGTCACGAAAAGGAATGGTACAAAGTATTGGTGACACATTGCATTTGATTGAGCTTCGCGATTTGCATTACTTACACGCAGCTATATCCGAGTCAATGAGGCTCTATCCGCCCGTAGCGGTTGACAAAAGGTTGTTTGGTAGACGACCTATATGCCGGATGGCACTTTCATAGGGAAAGGATGGTTGCGGCGTATCAGACTTATGCTATGGGAAGGATGAGAGGTATATGGGGAAAGGATTGTTTGGGAGTACAAACCGGAACGATGGTTGGAGAATGGAACGTTTCGGGTGGAAAGTCCGTTCCGATATCCGGTGTTTCATGCAAGGGCAAAGGATGTGTTTGGGGAAGATATGGCTTATATTCAGATGAAATCCATAGCGGCTTGTGTTTGGAACGGTTCCAGATTGAGGTTATTGGGAAGGAAAGGAGCCTGAGCATGTGTTGTCCTTGACATTGAGGATGAAACATGGGTTGATGGTGCGAGTTAAAGAGAGATGTTTAGAATAATGTGGTTGATTAGTAGTAGTAATGGTAATTTAGTTAATTGGGATTTGGTGTCATTGGAAATAAATTAAACTTTTGTCATGTAGTTTTCATTCTTATCATGAAGTGTGAAAATGTGTGTGTTGGGTGTATTTGAACAAATAATACAGTTGCGATCTCCTAAGGGTTGATTAGCGCCTGACCTTGAGATTTTAGAGGCTCGATACATTTATATAATAATATATTGCAGAGACAATGAAATGATTTAAGGTACCAGCTTTATTAAAAGTGACAATGCGGGCAACAAATTCAAATATATGACAACTTTGAGGGCCCCATTTATTATGTACAATAATGTTGACTTTTTCGAGCATCTCCGGTCATTCTAGCTATTTGAGAAGTTTCATTGAAAAAAGAGTAATTCTAGGGAATTTGCGTCGGTAGTTTGGGAGGCAGTCCGAACATTACTGGGCAATTGTTTGAAAGGGTGTTTGGCACGTGAATTTAATAGGGGTGGGCAAAAACCGATTTAAATTCGGTAAATCGACCGAACCGATTTTCAAATTCGGTTCAGTAATCGAACCGAAATATGAGTAGAGAGAAAATAATTTAAACCGAACCGAACCGATTATAAACGGTTTAAAATCGGTTTGCGATTTTGAACCGACCGATTTATAACCGAACCGACCGATTAATTAAATATATATAAATAACTAAATAAAAAGTAGGTGTCAATACTTGATTAGTGCAACAAATGCATTGCAATACACCCTGTTGCACTAAATCACCCCATTCTCTCAAAAGTTTTCAATTTTGGGCTAAAAATTGAGTCTATAAAAAAATTGAATATGTTTTAATGAAGTCTTTCAAATGCTTGAGCCTGAAATTTCGGTCCAACCGAACCGAACCGATCCGAAATTCGGTTCAACCGAATTCATCGGTTTACAAATACAAAATTCGGTTTCGGTTTCGGTTTTGAACAAACCGAATTAAATCGGTTCGAAATCGGTTTGGGGCTCAAAACCGAACCGAACCGACATTGCCCACCCCTAGAATTTAACACTCGACTCTTTTAAGAAGTCAAACCCTCTCATGCGCCTCCCCTCTCTTGCGCCTCCTCCTTCAAGCTCTTATTCTAGAAATCCAGAGCAAGATTATCGATAGCACAACTAATCCACAACAGCCAGAGGTGATGGACCTGCAAAGAAATAGAAATCCAACACACCCCTAATGATCTTATAAGTCAAAGACGTCCCTTTGTAAAAGACTTCCACACCATTCCATTGTTGTTAAGCAACAGAACTGCATGAGTTGAAGCCTCCCCACTATCACTTCTAAGATCCATGTACACAGGGTGAGACCCATATAAATCAGTATTAAGATTGATAGCAGAAATATCTGTAGTATACAGAGTATAAGGTTCATTTGGCACCAATTTAATCCCATTGCCTTGGGTGTTTTCCCCAAGACCATACGATGAAGCATCTTTAGGCAATTTTGTCGATATTTCAAGATATTGGTCTTTAAATACCAAATTCCCAAATGGATCTGAGTCAGTAGAGGTTGAATTAAAAAGGGTTTCCCCATTTGATTTCCTCTTCATTGTAAACCCAAATGGTTTTGCGGTGTAGCTGAAGATAAACTCAGCTCCTGCAATCTCTGAAGGGGATGTTAAGGAAAGCTCCTTCCTTGATTTCCTAATAGCATTTTTCACTGAAGGTGGTTGTTCCCTTGGTAGTAAGTTGTATGGAACTTCCCATCTTTCTGCCTCAGCGTCAGTTCTGTAAACCCTTAACCTATCACCATTTTCATACCTAGCAAAACCATTTTCATGCCGCAAGAGAGGAGCTTGCACAGGAGAGGTTAAGAGCTTGAGGGAGGAGGCGTAGGAGAGGGTTTGACTTCTTGAGGGAGCCGAGGTGTTGGGTTCACGTGCCAAACACCCTCCCAGGCACGTACTCAGGAGGGTCCGGACTGCCTCCCAGGATACCAACGCAGACTCCCTAGAATTATTCG
>QNQO01011354.1:0-21895 GCA_003290165.1 Berberis thunbergii | reverse complement strand
ATTACATGCACATAGAAACTTGAAAATATACATGAGAGGAAAAGTTTGAGAGAGTTGAAGAAAAGCTTGAAAAAATACAGATAAAGAAACACAAATATGAAGGAGAGAAACAAGATAAATTTCTTACGGTTGAAACAAGAATCCTTGTAATATGTAGAAATAGATTTAGACGACAATGGAAAGAGAATGAAGGGTTAAATATGTGTCGTCAAAATTTAGCCCTACTTGTTTTTTAAGAAGATGGGAGCAATTCAATTGTCATTACAAATTATTTAAGGTTATTATTGAAAAAAATTTATTCGGTACTCTCAGTGCTTAAGTGATCAGCACCTCTCTGTTTGCTTACTCTAATTGGAAGTTGAATTCTTATCAAAATAAAAAACAAAATACTCTAAAACAATGTTGCCCACTTCTTATTAAGACTTATGAACTTATTCAAAAGCAAAAAACAAACAACTCTCTTAGTAATCCAAACATAGCCTTGAAGATGCTAGAAAAGTATTAAGTGTGTGCTAGATGATAAACTATTTACTGGAATGCTTATGGTATGCCAACAATTGCAATTTTCTTTTAGAAGTGGGTGGTATGTTGTGTAACCACTATCAACATTACTTTTATTTCATTCATTGATTATTTTTAATCAGGAAAATGAATTTTTTAAGGCCTACTTTTTTCACAAAATATATCATATAGATACCATAGTTGATGTAACGGCTAATTTGTGCTTACTTTTATGACCAACAATGACTTTTTTATTAACTTGACTCACTTCTTTTCAACAGATTATCAAAACTCACATCAAAAGAAATCACAATGAAATCTTAATTTGTAGGCTCATAATTGCTTGTGATTTTAGTTATGCAACTAAGGCTCTGCTTGGTACACTGTAAAAGTAATATTTTTACATTTTTTACGGACAGTTACACAAATATAGGCGTTTGGTACGATTTGCAAAAAATAGTTTATAAAATTCTAATTCCACGCCTCCGTATCTTGCAAATCTTACGGGTTAAAATCTTCCGTAAAACATTGCAAGTCTCCTTCTTTCCTTCAATGTCTACTTAGACAATACAACAACTTTATAAGAAAACAAGTTTTTTTAGAACTCTTGGCTTGTATGAAAACTGTGAACCAAGAAAGTCACTTTATTTATTCTTCTTTCTTTCAAATCTTGTGTATCATTCACCAATTCGATAAGCATTTCTTTTGTTACCAAGCAATTGTAAAAGCAATTGTAAGCAATGCACTGCAAAGTAATGCATATGCAAACTAAGCAAATGCAAAATTTTATGATGTACCAGATGAGCCTAAGTGTGCAAAGATGTGTGGTCTTTGGAGATAAAATATTAAAAGAAGGTTCGTCGTGATAAGGATTCATTCTCCTCTCTGTAACCAGATTGGCAACATATGCCTCGATTGTAGCAAGATGCTTCATCAGTTAATGGTTTGTGATTGACTGACTGCTGTGAAATGAGGGTGATGCTGCTGCTAATTTGCAGCAGACCTGCAAAGAAGACCTGCTGGTAGTTACACCACCTATGGAAAAGCTACTTCTTTAACTGAGGTTGTGCTACGTAATTTGTTCCTGAACACTCAGGGGGTATTCAATCATGGATTTAATAGAGTCTAAAAGACTTTAAATCTCATGGATTTTAATAGAGTCTGAAAGACTTTACAGAATTCACTGAATTTTAATGGATTTTAAGTGACTGGATTTTGTGGAATTTACAGAATCCACAGGATTTTAATGGATTTTTATTATTGGATTTTCTGAATTTTATAAAGGATTGTTATGGATTTCTATTGATTCTTATAAATTTCTGTAAATTCTTATGAATATGCTATTAATCATAGGAAGTTATGAAATAATGTCACCTACATGTCATCCATATCAACACAAATCATAAAATATTCCTCAAATATCAATAAAACAATCGTTTGTATGCTACGTGAATTTTATTTCAAATTAAAAAAAATTCACTGAACATTGAATATGGTGCAAAAGTAATACAAATAACTATTTTTCTTTTGAAAAGAAGAAATAATGCAAAAAAATTCTCCAATAAAAAATAAATACATAAATAAATAAAATACTCTCTTTATTGCTCATCGTTGACTCCCGACACTCACAGCATCTCCCCACATATCTGAAGCTATAGTTGCTCTCATTCATTAGCCTTCTCTCGTTGTTGATCTTGGGTTGAAAAATTCTCTTCTTCTTCTTCTTCCAATGGTGATAAAGGCTCGTCGTCTTCTTCAATTGGAAATTCATCAGAACGACACTCTTTACGAAGAAAGTTGTGCAATGCTACACACGCTAGCACTAACTCCACTTGTGTTTTATATGGAAATGGAGGCGCAGACTTAAAAATTGTAAATCGTGATTTAAATATACCAAATATCCTCTCATTACGTTTCTCAATGACGCATGACGAAGATTGAACAACTCAGCTGGATTTTCGGGGTCGCGACCATGACCAGCAAAATCTTGGAGTGATATCGAACACCTCGAAATGGAGCTAAAAAATTGGGACGATTTGCAAATCCACAGTCAACTAAGAAATATTTCCTGAAAATTCACCACACATACAATTAGAGTATCAAATAATAAACACACGCATATAATACAGAATAAAAGAAATAAATATGTACCTTGTGGGACATGAAGTCTGTTACTACTCCTTGACAAAGCATCATTTAACACTTTAGAATCATGTGCTGAACCTTCCCATCCACTTAGAACGTATATGAATTCCAAATCAAAGTTACAAGCAGCTAATACATTTTGTGATTTATTTCCGTGACGATCACGATAACTAGCAACTTCACGCCCTGTTACCATTGCATGTATGTGTGTGCCATCAATAGCTCCGATGCAATCCTAAAATAAAATCACGATTTCACAAAAATAACAAAAAAAAATAACAATAACAGTAAAAAAAAAAAAATTAGTACCTACCTTAAAGTAAGGGTAAAATCATGTACTCTCCAATATTTTAACTGGCGTTGTGGATCTTGGTTTGGCCATCATCTCTGGTGCTATTATTGTTAAGGCCATGAGAACTTTGTTGAAATTTTTGCTTGTTGCGAAATGTGTCTTCAGTTTGACAATATCGAGAATTTTGACCAACAGTAAGCAAAAATGTTGCAAGCATTTCTTCAACACATATGAATCTTGTGTCTTTCAGATTTGTTTCTCTCTAACAATATTACATAGCTTCATAAAGACATCAGGATACATACGATATAACTGTCGAAAGTGTTGAGGATCCTCACCTAATACTTTATGTATATAATTGTATCCAGTTCTTGTAATTGGTCGTCGGATTGGACGTTCAACACGTTCAACATGGTCGTCATCTATGATACTCAATAATGCATTTAAAACTTTAGTGGTTGCTTCAATTGCCACCATTAACAACTTTATGGTTTCATAATACATTTCCTCCAATTCTTCGTCTTCCATTTGAGACATTATAAAATCACCTAAATAAATGAATCGCATAATTAGAAATAAAAATCAACATACACCTTTTTATGTTTAGCCAATACAAAATTGAGTGGGCTAACACTAAAAAATTAATAATATCACCTAATTGCAGATAAATAAAAGTATAATATTAAAACAAACAAGTCTTAACATTGACCAAATTCTTAAACACAATATCCAAAAAAAAATCTTAACCAAAATTCCAAACATAAGATAAAAACATTAATAGTTTCAAGACACTCGAAAATGTTAAACATTATACCAAATACCCATACTCATTCCATATTGTACTGTATCCACGCCAAACGCTCTTCAAGTGACATTTTCACAAATGCGTCTTTCATTCCCAACTTGTTAACCAATTCAAGTGCTTTGAAACGAGCATGATTATCCATGTTTGGAATCTCTTTGATACAATTCCAAATGTTGTCTTTCTCTCTATCATGTTCTCTTTTTTTCATTAGCCGTGTATTCCTTGAATTTCACTGGCAATTGTACTATTGAATCCATGCCAGCACAAACTTTTTCTAGAAGATCAGCTCGAGTGGTCTCAGTTGGGTACCATATGTTTGACGCTCTGTTCTAGCTTTCTTTCTTGGAAGAAGCTTTTCAGTAGGGGCCTCCAAATTTGTATCTAGGAAAGGTGGTGAAGCATAATCGTTAAGTGACAGAGTTTGGTCTGAGTTTTCGTAAACCTCATTGTTATCATCGAACATGTTCTCATTTTCTTCAAGTCCATATGTTCTAGCAGGTACCATCGCCCAATCCAAGTGCATTTTTCCCAACAGCTGTTCCATTGCCAAAAATAATTTGCAAATCCTCTTAATCTTCAAATGATCCATTGCGAAGATTTTTCATGTTTGGGTGGGACTGTTAAAAATAAGAACAAAAAATATATTATTAATATTATGAAGGTGTAATTTATCAATATAAAATAAAATTAAACATAAATAAAATATCACCTTAAAGTAATCTTCCCATATTTCATTATCAGCCGTGAACTTTTTTGAGACAGCGTCCCATCCAAATCCAGAACTATAGCGCAAAAGGTCAGCAAAAGTTTGATATTGGTTCTTAAACCATTTCATTCGGTTCTGATAGTGTTTATAGTTTTTTGGCACCCTAGCTTTTCATTGAGAATTGGAAGTATCTTGGTTTCTACTGTCTGCTTGCTTATTGCACCATTAGCATCACGCCAACCATGTTTGATGCCATCAACAAGTAATCCTAACAACATCTTGCTCTCTTGCAAGGTCCACTGGTTATATTGCCCCTTTCCTTGTTTTGAATCTCCCATTTATGATGCTACTAGATAACAAGTTTCAAAGATTTAAACATAAATCACAAAGTAGATAATACCATCTATATAAAATAGTATGACAACTACCAATTTATAAACATTAAATTGTTAATAAACAATATCAACATATATAATAAACAATATCAACATATATAAACATTAAATTGTTAATAAACATTTAAATTGTTAATAAACAATATCAACATATATAAACATTAAATTGTAAAAGTTCATCACACTGATAAATTTTCTTGTTTGTGTTTCAAAATGTGGTGGCATGTTAAACTATAAGCTCGAATGAGTCTTTGAAATATAATCAAAGGCTCTTGGCTGAGCTCAATTAGTTCTACATTCATTAAGAAGGGTTTGAAAGAACTCATTTTGAGCACATGTTTAAAAACAAAATACAACTCACCCTAGTATAGTGTTCTGTGATGAGTACCAAAATCACTAGTACTTCAAAAGTATTGATTGAGTTTTACCCTATTTTAATAGTTGGTTTGTTTTTCCTTCATTTATTAGACCTATTGTGTTTGTCTCTTTGAGCATCATGCCTACAAACCCTCCCCTAATTACCTTCTCTGAACATGTGATGGGGGTGGGGTGGGTGGGACAATACATCAATCGATTTGATGTGAGCACAAGTTTGGATCAACCCCTCTTACACAATCTTCTCCATAAGTAAGACATCACTGACCAAAAAACAACCATCTTTAAAGCAAAACATCTTTACACAATCATCACTCTTTTACAAATCTTACAACATTACACAATCTTCTACATCTTTGCACCCATCTTTAAAGCAAAACAGACCAAAAACAACCATTTAGAATGGTAGAGATCAGGGAGATCAGGTAAGCTTTGAAATTCATTCACCAAGTTTTGTTGGCTTGGCTATCGTCTGCTCATCTCTTATTAAAGTTTTTTTTTCCTCAAGAGTTTGACAACATTCCAACCTAAACACTCTCTTCAAATTTCATTACAACAGACAGACATGGGAACTGGGTCTTCTTCTCTGTCACTTTCTCTTCCCACCCACACCACCTTCTGCTCTTCACCTACTCTTTCCACTTGCAACTCTAAATCCAAATCACTCTTCACTCCCAAATCTACCCATCTAAAGATACCCACCACTGGGATCTTCAATCCACCCTCAATTTCCGCCTCATTTTCGCCTCTAAAATCTGGGTCAGTTGAATTCAGTGCAACTCATTCTGGTGGAAGCACTTCAGAACCCATATCTGGGGTTCAATCTATCAACCCAGATTTGCTTCAGGAGTTGGTGTATTATGCTCTTGTGTGGGGTTTCTCCATGGGCTTGTTGTTGGAGACAAGAGCGTTCAGGTTAGCTTTTTGAATTTCATCTTATCTTTGATTCTTGTAATGTGTTCTTATTACATGGAAGCCCCCTCAACACTTGCTTCCTATAGACAGAGAGAAGACGTAGAAGAAGCAAGGAGGAAGAAGCTGCAGCTAGAGTCTGCGTCTGGACGGCTGATAGGACAGAGGAAGCTACTAGGAAGACTGCTCAGACTGAACTAACTAGCGTCTGGAGCCTCTGATAGTGCCGTAGCAGAGCTGCCTACTAGCTACTCAGATAGCAATCCAACAAGCAAACTCGCGAGGAAAGGGATTCTAGCCCTAAAAAAAGAGCTACCAGTGCAGGGAAGGAAATGAATGATAGTCATAACTCCTTGCCCCATCCCACTGCCAATAAGAGGATGTATTTTTGGAATCTTCTGTATGTTGAAATGGTTGATACAGAGAGGATGTATAGATTTGTTTTTCTCTCTATCAAATGTGTTTTTGGAATTTTTTTCATTATGGGATCTGAATTGGAAGAGCAAGGAGAATCAGGGAAAGTATTCTTTCTATGTTTTTTTTTTAGTGAAGATTGTTTTTCATTCTCGTATCTCTGTATGTTGACAACAGCAAGGAAACGAGGAGACGAGCAGGAGACGAGGAGACGAGCAGGAAGACGAGAGCAGAAAACCCATCATCTCTGTATGTCGACAAGACAAGGAAACCTCATCATCTCATAATCATTTTTCTGTATCATCATCGATTTGTGATTGTATTTTCTATATCTCATCATCTGTATATATTTGTGATTGTATCTCTGTATAGATTTGTGATTGTATAGATTTGTGAATGTATCTAATCATCCCTGTATCATCATTTTGTTATTCAATGGAAGAAATCCAAAAATCCTACTGCTTCTTATTTGTTTGTTTGTGTCAAGAGCATGAAAAAACCCAAAAAATATATATATATGGCAACCCAACAAAGCAAATTTTTTGTTTTTGAATAACATGACAAAAAAAAAAAAAAAAGGATGGAATCTACTTGGTTTCACTGCTAAGAAAGGAGATACAGTGATGATAGAGACAGAGTGTTGGTGAGAGCAGAGAGATTGAAATTCAAGGGTAAATGGCCGGATTGGAAATGACTTTGGTATTTATATCTTTTACAAATAAATCCTTCAAAGTCCTTCAAACTCCATCAAGTCAATAAATCCATTAAAATTCCCTGCTGTTTGAATACCCTTAGATTTCATTGTATTGTTTAAAATCCATGATTGAATACCCCATGATTTTAATGGATTATAAAACAATCATTTAAAATCTATATTTGAATACTCCTATATTTCATTGGATTGTTTTAAATTCTTAATTGAATACCTCTATATTTTAATGGACTTTAAAATCTTTCAGAATCTATTAAAATACATGATTGAATACCCCTGTAAATTATCTCTCCTTCGAGATTGATAAAGAACAAGAATAATAACAATCCTAGTTTGTGAATTATGACAGCGTACTTTCAACTCTACTTCATGGTACACGTCTTGCAACCCTACCAAACAACCCAAACGATCCCACCCTTTTATTTTGTACTTTCATAATAGTTCATGTTATAACTTCAATATTTTTTAATTTTTTATGAATAGGTCGATTTACTATTAAATTTATAGTATTATAAAACAAAGAATTGGAACAACAATCGACAAAGAGTATCACAAAATCTAACAGCACAGATTGGTTGTGAATTATGACAGCATTCTAATAATAAGCAAAGAAGAATCCCGCCTAAACAAATGAATACTTGTAAAGTTGTAATACAAATTCTCTCCCTGGCAAAAAAGTTCAAAAAAAAAATAATAATAATAAAAAAAAAAAAAAAAATAAAAAAATCTCAACCTAGTTTAATTATCAACTAAATAATCAAGAAATTAGACGGTGTTTGTCGGATTTCAGGAGATGTACACGTTACAATCTTCTATAAGTCACTACAAAATCTTCAGTCCTTATAAGACAACACACCCTCTTCCTCTCAACATGAAACTTTCTGCTGCCTTCTAAACTGCATCCAAGAAACATTCAACATTATTTAACGTTTCTATATTCAGACATACTATTGAGAGGAAGCATATAAAAAAATGTTCAACCAGTCCAAAACTAAAAGTTTGACCTCAAATCACAGAACAAGCTTACAATTTCACGTCATAAATAGTATATTGATTACTGAAAACATAAGAAAAATAAAAAAATCTAGAGATGCATTTTACCAACCAACTCTCTAATTAACCCGAGTCCATAACATCATGAAGATAATGCATAAAAATAAACACTAGTAATAACGAGAGTGGACATCTGGATCACTGATACCATCCCCAAATAAACCATTTCTCCTCTCATCAGTTACCCATTCAGTCTAAAGTGTTATCAAGAATTTAGTATTTTTACAGTGCTATCAAACCCATCTTCATCAACCTCAATGGTAAGACTTTAAATGAAATTCTGTATACCAAACTGATGAGCCTAATCAAATGATAACCCACAATCAACTGGACGACCAAGTAGAATCAAGTGTTCTCACGTCAAGAACCATCCTCAATAAACTCTTACCACCCCCCCCCCCCCCCCCCCCCTCTTTAGCACATCCACAAAAGAACTATTCAATGACTGAAGAATATGAAGTTTCGTATGTTGTTGGATTTTTCAGCCCACTTGAATTTATAGAGATACAACTAAATTCCAGTCATCGAGGTCAAGTCTTCAAGTATATCTCCATTCCTATTCTTCGTTCGAAGTAGCGATGGCCAATTGGAGTAAATTTTCTATCTCATCCTCCATCCTTGAGCCACATCTGCCATTTTTGTTGAAAGTTCACACACACAGTTTCTCCAAGAATAAAGAAATCTCACACGTTGCTATATTTCCTAGTGGTCAAACTCAACATATGAGCAACAACACAATTCATCAATGGAACTCTCCACACCAAGCCTGCACAAAAGATCTGTCCAACTTCAAGTGATTAATCAGCTTGTTTTGGGCCAAAGGCTTGCATCTAACGAAACCATGTAACCCAGCACTCTAGAAACCCATTTGGAACGGTCCATGGAAGTTCTTGGCACAGTTCCATGGAACGGTTCAAGCACCTTATTGTAAACTTTCATTTTATTAAAGGGTACAAAAGAGACACCAATTTAAAACTCAAATATATGCCACACGGAAATTAAATAGTGATTGTAGTAGATATGGAACAGGTGAGAAGTGTGAAGGTTAACTATCTATGAATCTCCACACCATTTAGAGTATATAAAAGAAAAAGCACTCGTGATAAAAAAATGAAATCGGTTGTAAATACTACGAAAATTTCAGATTAATCGAATAATCATCACTTACTTTCTGCTTCAAATATGAAAGGGACTCCCGCTTCGAAGAGAAAACAAATATAGAAGGTGATTGCGCTTCGATAAGTAATTTGAGTTGTTTAAGCTTCAACGACTTGTTAGGAACCTGCCCATAGAACATAAAGTCAGCTGTGAAAAGTCGCGACTTCCAATTCTAACAAACTTTCTATTTTCAAGAAGCACCTGACGAAGAACTGTTTGCAAAGCTTTTTCAACTTCACTTTTGGCTCATTTTTTCACTTCTGTATCCGACACTCACTGTCTTTCTGCTCCAGTGAGGAATCATCTTCCTCACTATCACTGAAAGATTTCTTCTGTCCTTTCCAATGGCATCCAGCTATTTTTTTGGGTCGATCTTTGATACCAATCCTTGCTTTCCAGTAGTCGCTTTACCTGCATGGCAACGTAACTGAAATCAAAATCATTCTTCGCCACAGTATTTGAAGTATGCAAAGTGGGTATAGCACGGTGGATGAGTACAAGAAACAATTATGACTAAATAAGTTCTTCATCCATGCAATCTAAAGTAAAAAATAGTCATTTAGCCCAAATAAATCATTGTATACAGTTACATCCGTTAAGTTACTCGGGCATTTATTATGACAGAAAAATTAGACGTGTACTTTACAACCTCACCACCACCACGGATGGACTTTTCTTTACTTTTTTCTCTTTCTTTTACATTTTTCATGATTGCAAAAGTATATTGAAGTTCCCAACTTGCTATTAGGACATTAAAAACCAAGCATCCATTGTGCAATGACCATATAAGATTCAATAAATCACATATATGATATATGGCAATACATGCACATCAACAATAAAATTCAGTTGGACAAGATCATGTCATCGATATGCATGTTGGGTATTGTAGTATATACAAGGAACGAAGGGTTTTCAAGAAAGAGGAAGTATAAAAAGATTGGTGGTTGATATTATTGCGCATGCGTTGAGCTTCAATTAGTGGGCTTTCATATTACTTATAAATGGGAGGGAAAGGGTAGTGAGAGCTCTAATATAACTTTGGTTTTTCTAATTAGCAAATTGGCATGTTCACTCCATTAAGGCCCTTAGATATGAAGCAACTAACATCTCCTAATTAGCTAAGTTCAGATCTCTCTAAAAGAGGTCGGGGAGCTTCTCTGTTATAGGAAGGGAATGGGTCATGCCAGCACATCTGAGCCTTTGAACAGATTCAGTGCTCTTGAAACTCTCCCTTGATAGTTAATAGACAACCAGCCAGTTCAAATGCATCAGAACAACAGGGGAAAATCACCTTTGAGGACAGTGATCCATGAACTAGACAAATGAGAAAATATTTCCCATGATATGCATAGCTTCTGATGGAAAGGATCAGAATGTTGTTGACAGTACTGATAACAATGGTGATGACATGATAGAGAATGAAAAGCTTGAAGAAACAAAACAGGATGAAGAAGGTGACACCAAGGATGCACCGACTCTCCAAAAACCCCTGAATCACGCGTCAAATACGTGTCGGACACGGATTCGCGTACGACACGCGCTAGACACGTATTGGACACGGGGTCAACGGTCAAAATTCGTTGACTGATATAGACACGGCTTGGACACGGTCAAATACGGTCCGGACTCGGTCAGACACGGTCCGGAGGTAGTCAAAATTCGTTGACTACGAAATGTTAATTTCGCCCGATTTTCCTCCTCCCACACAGACCGAGTCAGAGCAGAGAAGAAAAAAAAAAAAAACCCGAAAGGCGAAAAACCCTAACTCAAACCTTTCGCAGCCGTCATCGATCGATCGTCAAGGTCAAGAGAGAAGAGATCGACGGACGGAGCGGAGGAGAAGAGATCATGGCGTCCTCATCGACACCAGGAACAGTACGTTCGATCGATTTTTTTTTTTTCCTGAGATGTAGAGAATAGAGATCGATCGTTCCTGTTGAGTCGACCATTTCATCGACCATCGACCCATTTCTTCGATCGATTTCATCGATTCATCGAGTTCTGTTTTTTTTTTTTTTTTCTCTGCTAGTATTCTCTGAATATCTGCAAGTGGTAATGGGTATGTTTTGTTTTTTTCAATTTCAGCGTTTCAACAATCGATTCATTCGATTTTTTTTTCCTGCCATTCCTTCCTGCGATTCGTTTTTTTTTTTTGCAATTTGAAATTTTTCTTGGATCCAAATATACATTGTTGAAATTTTTGTTTTGTTTTCCTGTTTTTTTTTTTTTTTTTTTTGCAATTTGAAAATTTTCTTGGATCCAAATATATCATTGTTGAATTTTTTGTTTTATTTTCCTGTTTTTTTTTATCTTCTTCTTGTGATTCATGATGAAAGTATGCATGATAATAATGAAATACTTGCACCTATTTGCTGGAAAGTGAAAACTTAATAAGAAATTAAAATTGGTTTTAGCAGGCCAAGGAACTGGGGATGATCTTTGGAAGCATGTGACAAGATTAGGAAAACCAAATGAAGGTGGGAGAAACCTTAGATGGAATGTAACTATTGTTTGAAAGAATATACAGGCTCTCTACTAGATTGAAGCACCATTTGTTGAAGATAAGTGGTCATGGATAGCTATTTGTGCCAAAATCCCCCATACAACTTAGAGAGGTGCAAAAATTTATTGATGAAGCTGCATTGAAAGCAGAAAGTTCAAGGATACGAAGTGTTCCTTTACTCTTTCAGTGGGATCAATAGTCCAACCTTCGTCTTTTGTCAAGAAGAAACAAGAGTACAAGAATGTGAACATGGTGGATGTCACAGGAAATACTATTGATTCGTTGGATTTGGATGCTACTGGAGTGCTTGAGATTGCCAGTCTTTCGCTTGATGAACCTGAGCTAGAGGCTGGACTGTTGGATGCAGAAAATATGACAGTGGATGAGCTAGTTAATGAAGAAGAGATCTAGCCGCCTTGCTGGTGACTGTGAGTTTTTAAAATTATCATTTACAGTATCAAGTTAATGAAATTAATGAGTATGACTTGACTACTTGACTAGATTACTTTAGATTTACAGTATCAAGTTAATGAAATATGCTTTATGAGTATGACTTGACTATTTGAGCAGTGAGCTTGACTTTATGATGCATTAGTAAATTTGAATGTATTATTGATATGTTTGAATTGATGAGTTACAAAAAATATATATTAAAAAATTAAGTTTGACCGAGTCGCCGAGTCCTATTTTTTGAAAATTGCCGAGTCGCCGTTCGTGTCCGGTCCGAGTCCGAGTCCGTGCATCCTTGGGTGACACAAATGAAGATATTGTCCACAACAAAGAAACTGAAAAAAGGAATAAGTTGCAATGGCCAAACCTCAGCTGGCGAAGAGCAAGTAGAGACTAGTAGTGGGGCCAAGAAGAAACATAGATGACAACAAGGAAGGATCAAAATGAAGTTTCATACCAAGTTTTAGCTTATCCTTGGCCAGTTTCAATCATGACAAAGGTTCAGACAACTATAATAAAGGTGAGCATCCAGCCAGCAAGTACATGAATGATTTGAGGAGGAAATTTTAAAACCACTCAGAAAATACTAGGAAACAAAAAGAGTAGATGAACTTCTCAGTCTCCTACTACCAATGGAGTGGGAAAAAAAAGCTTCAAAATCTAGAAGACAAATGACTAGTCTTCAAATTTTTAGGGTATGGAATATTAAAGCATGAATGCCTCTCTTAAATGCAAGGAAGTCAAGAGTGGATAAACTTTAATGAGCTGAAACTCATCGGTTTGGTTGAGACAAAAGTTAAAGCTTGAGAGGCAGATAAAGTAATGAAGACAGTTTAGCAACAATTGGAGCTTCATCACTAACTATGATGATGCTCCAAATTAAGGACTACCTTATTTACTCTGCCAGACTCATTGAAAGAACAGTCAGGTGATCACTCTAGAAGTCACTCATATTGCAACTAGGAATCTTTTTTTTTCTATGTTTATGCCTTCAATGACAGAATAGACAGACAAAATCTTTGGGAAAATATCACAAGAAGGTCAAGTCTTATCAACCATCCCTGGATTCTTCCTGGGAATTGAAATACCCTCCATTACTATCCATTAGCATAATCTTCCAAAAGTTTGTCCAAATATTGTAAGCATAAACTGATGATTAGGGTGAAATGGCGCAAGCTTTAGAATTATCAAAAAGTAAATCATCGGCAGGAGTGGCATTTGTAACCTTGTTGAATGATATAGAAGGAAAGACTTTGCACTTTTGACTGTGCCAAAATGAGTTAAGAGATGCGAGTTAGATGGTGATGTGCAAATAAGATATTGAATGTTGGCATCAAAGGGTCCTGGTGGCCAAATCTAATAAGAGGGGCTAAATGTTAAACTTGAGCAGGGAATACATCAGTGCAGAGCTTAAAGATGTAGCTAAAATCAAATGGCATTAACTCTTCCTACCGGCTAAGGGCAGTGTCCAATATTGGACGAAGTAAGTTGGGTTGTATTGATTTCAGTAAAATCTTTCATGTCCTGACTTTAAGGTTTTCTTCCTTCCTCAATCCCCCGACTGTGGTGGAGAAGTGCGAGTAGAGAGAAGGGATTATTAGTATCAATTGTAAGTGTCTGGGGGATCTTGAACAAAGAGAGGAGGGGGGTTAAGAACCTTCAAAATGCAAAGAAAGTTGATGATATAAGCATGGTGTCCGAAATGTACAGAATTCCTCGTTACATAGAAGAGATCAAACATTATCAAAATTTCTCAGCAGACTTTGCTCTTTTGAATTGGTCGAGGCTGAATAGTGCCATAAAATAAAACTGTGCATTTTAAGAACACAGATTAGCAAGTGTACTTTGTAAATACCAATTCCTTTTTGGGTTATTTAACTTTTGCCCTTTGGCACCAAACGTAGCAATTAGACCCCAACTCTGTTTAGCCGTTTTTTTAAGACCACAATTCAAGATGAAAAATTCTTTAGTACTAATTCCTTTTATCTATTTTTAAGAAAAAAAAACCTCTTTATTATATCAAGTGCATTTTAAAAAGATGGATATTGGCCGTTTGTCATTCATCGAGATTTGTATCAAGACGTTGTAATGATCTCTGGAACAAGCTTGAGAGGGTATATTGGTATTGTTGCAAGGGGCCAATTTGAATTGCACTAGAAATAGAGGGCGGGAAGGGTGGTCTTTTCAACTTCATCCTAATTGAAAATTAGAGATCTAAGAAAACAGCTGGACCAAAGTTGAGGTCTAATGCTAAGTTGGTCATCATACTAGGAAGAAGTTAAAAGCCCTTTTAATATTTCTGTAAGCTTCTTTATTCTGATTGTTTTTAGAGATCTCAGTATATAATAAAATAAATGAGTCACGAAGACACAATAACTCAAGCTATAAGGTGGCCTAAACATCCTTTCAGAAGCATTTTCTCCGTATTAAATACACAATATAATCATCAACTTTTGTCAAAGCTTATCATGTCTATTGTTCAGGTGGGTGGTTTAGGGCACCAACTTGTGAGACTGGTCACATAATATCAGGAGTAAATTAAGTTGCATAAAAAGATAATGGAAAAAATTGTAGTGGGAGCAGAGATGTCATTTGATTATATCTTTTACTTGGAGGAAGTACCTGACTAGCTTGTAAAGATTCTCTTGATCTTCCTCCGCAAATGCCACCTTTTGTTTGATGCATTTGCTACCTCAGAATCCTTTTGCGTTTTGCAGATTGCCCTCCAAGAAAAACCTCCAGAGATGAATCCATATTTGTTGCCCCACCATTTAATGATGCATCATTCTCTGCATTCAATGTAAAGCGGGCCAAAAATCAGACAATTCACTAAAGGAGAAACCGATGATGCATCATTATATAATTATGTCAACATACAACTTTGATGGCTATCCAAAATTTTAATAACTCGTCTCAAAAGACTAAAACCTAACCTATACTGACTATGAAGTTTAGTGTTAAGAGAGGAAAACAGTAACTAGAGAAAAAAATTTACATCATCAGTAACCTTTATTTATTATTTTCCCCTCTAAAATAAAATCTTAAGGGAGGCATTAGGTCCTTGGCCAGTGTGTTTTAAGCAAGATTGCAATGGAAATAAGACATATTCACGTCAGTATGCATGTCTTCCACGTTTGGTAACAATCTCTTGGTCATTTGATAACAAGAACTTCACACATACAAAAGATCAACAAAGCCGAAAAATTGAGAACCAAATCATTTCCTTTCCAAAGACTCCAATTCCTCTACCAAAAACATGAGAAAATGGACCACTAGCAATAATTAAACAATGACATGTCTATAAATAAAAATCCACAAAGCGAGTGGTTTAGCTATAGGTAAACACATTATACAAACACGTGGCTCACACAAGTCACAACACACCCACATCAAGGAAAGGAACGCACTGCATCGAAAAGATTAATGGCAACATTTCACAAGATGGTGTATGGAGGCGGCAGGTTGATTCAGCCAATTATAATTAATGAGTGCCTAAGTATCATGTACATCAAATTAACTGTAAAGCTAAACACTATAGCACGAAAATTTTGATCCAGAGCCATAGTGAGCCCCCCAAAAAAGTACGACACTTGTTAATGCATCATGACCCATACCAAACAATAGAGTAAATGTAGACATTTTGAACTTCACACAGTAGCCTTATCTATCGATACTATAAAGAGAGAAGGCTATCTTTTTTTCAAGGCACTTTAGGGGTTGTGTTGTTTCGGGCTTACCACACAGAACAGTGCAGATTACAACTTGAAACATCACACTGTTGACAAGGTATTCTTCAAGACATCTATTTATAATATTCTTTTTCCACTCTCCCACGTAGCTCAAAAACACCTTTTATTTTGCAAAGTAAGTTGGGATAGGCCCCTCATTTTATTAGATAACAAAACCTTTATGTACAAGCTGACATACAAGCCATAGATACCATAACACAACCTTCATCTCCACAAAGGAGGAAGAAACACAATAGCTCAGGAGCCATAAAACAAAAGAAAACTAACACTATACAGAGCATCCATCACTCATCAAAAGTGTGAGTTGCACCATGAAAAAAGAGTATAAGCTAGGCTTACCACAGCATCCAAAATTCATTCACAGCAGTAGTTCTGTTGTAGACTAGCTACAGTGTATCTTCTTCAACATACCTAGTCATTTCTTCATCAAGCATAGTAAAAACCCTTATTCGCATTCCTTCCTTCGCTGCAAGCAGATTAGCAGGACTGCATGTCTATTGCATTCCCTGAAGATGTGAGGTATTGAATATTCTTGCATGTCCTCAATCACTTCATCAACTTCTGCCTTCATTTGAGAAACTTCCCATGGAACTTGCCAAATATTCCTAACCAAGGGAACCACTTTGTTATCTACAACCGCCTCGACTTGAGACCAACCATTATCCTTGCATAATAGAAGACCTTGTTTGATTGACATCAACTCAAGACACAAGCTGCTATGCTTTGATAGTCCCTGTAAAGGCTAGCAACACCACCTCCAGCATTTCTAATTACTCTACCAATTCCTCCTTCATTAGTTCGAGCTGAACCATCTGTGTTCAACAACTCTCCCTTGCCTAGGGTGTTCCCACCAGCAATAACTCATTTGCGATCTTACCAGTTCAAGACACAATCCCCACATATTGCATTGGTTCTTGTTGTCTCTTGTATATCTGACTTTCCTTATGTGGAGCATCAAAATTTCTCTGGGCTTGATTTTATTGAATCAACAAAGCTTCCTTAGGCGTACTCAAGTATCTAAACCTTCTATCATTTCTCTCTCCATATTTGATAAATACAACACTTTAACATTGTTCTCAGCATGTAGCTCTTCCAACTTCCATTCTTTGTGTTTTGGAGTATCCATTGCCATTCAATGTTTGCTTCTTCCAGCCTCCTTTGAAACTTAGCTTTATCGATAAGACCTTGCCATAAAGTAGGCACAAATTAAAGAATAGGTGTCGAATGTTTTCTTGACCATTCTCACACATGCAACAGAGAGATTCAGATAAGACCTTTCTATAACATAGATTATCTTGAGTCAACAGGGCACTTTTTACCACAATCCATAGCATGATGTTATGCCTAGGTGATTCCCCGTAATCCCATATTGGAAGTTCTCCCCACTCTGAATCAGCTCATGAATTCTTTACTCAATACTCATAACATGAATTCTTTACTCATGGTATGATAGAATTGAAAGTTTAGCTTCTTGGCAAATATTTGCTTGTTGCTTTTGATATTCTCAACCATGTTGGTGCACAAATGGCAGAGTGGAAATTGGTTCCACTTTTTCAGTGTAATCTTTCATTCTGCGTCCAAGTGCCCCAAGTTATATTTAAATTGCATCCTATTTTAGGGTTAGGGAAAGTGATAAGGCAGGGGTTATTTTGCCTTGTGTTGAAGAATGTATCAGTCCAATCCAATGGCATCTAGGGTTCCTCGAACAATGTGATCTCATCCCGGTAAACCCTAAACTTTTTCTCCTTACAAAATTTTCTTGTGAGTTATGGCCAATACTAGGTATATAAGCAGTGATTTCAAATCTAGAGGTTAATCGAAATCTGGCAACTTTACGTAAGGCGGAGTTTGGTTTTCGGGGGGTGATGGTGGAAAAGTTGCCGGATAAGTCAGGCCTTCTTTCACTCTACAAAACCGTTGTCACAGACAGATAGGAAATACTAGTAGCATCCGTGCGACACTTGGGTAATTTTCCAAAAACAAGCTTAATATTCATGAGTTTGTAAGTGCTTGAATATTGCTAGCAGAGTCGGTAAGAATGCTTCGAGTGAATAAAGAGTGCTCAGAACGCTCGAGAGATTGCTTTCATTGCTTGAAAATCACATTACATTGCTTGAGAATGCTTGGATGCTCCCTTACAATGCTTGAGGCACCAATTTCACTAACACCAATTTCACTAGCACCACAATAACCATCATCGCCGCCGCTGCCACCACAACTACCATAACATAAGCACCACCACCACTTTAGCATAATCACCACAACTATCACCATCACTCACCGCTTCAACCACCAAAGCCACCGCAGCCATCATGACCTCCACCACCATGATCACTGACACCAGCACCCCTACCATTATATCCATCAAACCACCACAACCACCACCATTTCAATACTATCGTCATTGCCACCACCATTTCAATACTACCGTCAACACCATCATGACCACTACCACCAGCACCCCCACCATTATATCCATCGAACCACCATAGTTTAACCACCACAACCACCATCATTTCAATACTACCGTCATTGCCACCACCATCGACCACATTCGCAATCAACACAACCACAATCATTTTTTCGAATTGTTTTGATTTTTTTAATTAATAACCGCATGTAAAGTAATACATGCAAATTAATGCATTTATTAATTTAAAAAATGCATTATTTTACAATGTACCAAGCAAAGCCTAATTAAACATAGATATCTTAACTGATTTGTAAAAATTAAAAACAAAAACCCTATATAAAGAAACTTTCAGTACTATCTACATACACTCAATTTATGCATACACATATAGTACTTACCCACATATACATTAGATGCAGTCCCAAAAAATATATATATATATATTCTTAAATTTTGGCCACTGAATTCTTTGCTACTTCTTGGTGTGAGATAATTGTTTTTTTTTCCTTTTTTAATAGGCATATAAAGAGGATAAGTGTGTGCATTGCCAAGCTTGAAAGCTAGTACAACATTATATGAAATGATTCTAGAAGATAAAAATGACACATACCTTTCTCAGAGGAAACAAGTTTATATGCCTTTGTTGACTCTAACTTGGGATCTTGTTTAAAGCTTGTTAACACCTCCTCATTGGCATCCTCATCATCTTCCTCTTCCTCATCCTTAACCTTTTTTACCTGATAATACAATACCATTCAAAAGAACATGTTACGCCCGACATGAACTTGGGGAAATTTATATATGCACATAAACAGACGGAGAATTTCAATATGCACATACACGGACAAAGATAAACAAGGACAATAAGTACAGCCTAATTAACTGGTCTAGTTTATGAGTGTCTTTGAGGAAGTCAATGTGTATTGTGACAGTCTTCCTTTTCCTTTAATATTCTAAATGGACATGAATCGATCAAATATTAAAAGGAAGATTTAGGGAACATGAAGAGTGGGGAATAGCATGGAAAATGTCTCTTAGTACAAAACAAAAGTTGATGGATGAGAACAAAGGTTGCAACTCTTTTTAGGAGCCCTCATGAACTACTAGAAACAATAAATGCACAAATCACGTAGCAATATAGATGAAAAGCGTACATCTTGCACGGGGAATAACATCATACTCGGGACAAAACATCTATGTCCACTACAGGAAGCTGAATGGGATTAACATTGAGCTAAAACATAATGGAACAACTTCAAATCAACTATAAACTAATGTTAAACCTTTCCAACCATTGATATGTTTCAACAAGGAAGTTATTCATAAAATACTTGATGACATAAATTTTTTATCATTGTCATGTGATGCCACAATAACTAATCCTGCACTGTAATTTTGGTAGAATTCCCTAAAGGTGGTGAAAACTTACAAGAATTCCCTCAAGATCCTTGGCAGAATACGCATTAACAAGCTTTCCCCTCTCTCTTTTTTGGTACCTGATCAAAATCCCAAATATATCAATATAAGACCAAATATCATGCAACAATAATCTATATAGATTTATCCAAATAAGAACTTAAAACACCAAGAATACATGAGTTTGATTCTCATACCCAACATTTGATATTTATTTATCTTGATATTTAAAGTAGACTAAACTCTATTTATCATGTTAAATTTTTATCGTGCCAACGGCACGGAAAATACCCTAGTAAATAACAAGTGCGAAAAAAACCCAACCTTCCCTGTGGTCGTGTAGCTTTAACTTCTTTCTCCTTAATCACTGCAGCTTCTACTTTTTTCTCCTTAACCTCTGAAAAGTCATCACTATCTGATTCATCTTCAGAATCCTCTTCCTTACTAGCTGTTAATTATCAAAAAAAAAATTACAATTGAAAACAAGGATAAAACACAGTACAAACAATTACAATAGAAAACCCATAAACACGTCTTCACCTTTATCATCAGGTTCTGCTACTTGCTGCCAGTTGAAAACACAAAAGCATATCATCAGTGGCAACGAAACCATACTCAGGATTTAATTTCACAAAACAAAACAAAACAAAAAAGAACCCCTCAATGCAACAAACAAACGAGTAGCATTACCACTTTCAATCTCTTGAGAATACTATCAAACTGTGAGGTATCGAACGCCCAATTGTTTGCAGCCTTGTCAACTCCAACCCCTATCACAACAACAGACTAATTCAAACACACTCCAAAAAAAAATTCTTATAAAAAACTGTAAAAATCAAAACTTTACAATCAAACTCTAAAAAAAAAAAAAAAAAAAAAAAAAAAAACTGCAGAACCTGTGGTGTCCTGCTTGTGCTTCACTCTCAAATGCCCTTTAATCCCTTGCTTGTCCTTCCCAAGCCCCTCACCTTCTTCCCAACCCTAGAAACAAAGAGAATTGAAAAATCAGAAACTTTTTTCTTGAAATTCTTAATTCGAAACCCTAATTTGTGTGAACAAATAATTAGAGAGAGAAATCACCATTTGCTTCATGAGGCGGAAGGCGGAGGACTTGCGGTCTATGCCTACGTAGCAGACCGGAGCTTCGGGAGCCGCCATGCTTTCTTCTTCTTCTGCGTTTGAGAAATAAAGCTCTGTTCTGTGGTTTTTGTGCAGAAGAGAGGAAAGTTGGTGCGGTCGGAAGAGAGAGAGGGACGCACAATAGGGTGGAAGGAGAGTGAAATAGGCTATTAAACATTATTTTAGGGATATTTGCAATTCGCTTTGCACTCGCGTAACATTCATATTGTACTTTTTCCTAAAACAAGACTAGTAGTCAATGTGCTTTGACTGTCAAACACCTTGCGTGCCATCTTTCCGCCTATTTTGGATGACGAAAATGTTTTTCACGTGTTTATCACGCCACATTTGATAGCAGGTCAATTCCAACTAGGGGTGGGCATTTAGGATCGAAAATCCGGACCGATCGGGTCGGTTCGGATCGGTTTTAATTAATTATAAAAATTTCGGTTGTAAAAGCCCGGCCCAGCTCGAAGTTTCTGGTCCGGGCCTCAGTTTCCATTTTTGAAGCTCGTCTGGTAACCATCCCGGCCCAGTTTAAATAGTTAACTTAATATAACAACATTTGTTTCTCCAGGTTAAATAGCTAGAATTTCTCCATTTGTTTTGTTCATTGAGGACTCAAAATTGAGAATCCAGTATCCACACACTTGGTAGGCACAAGATCACGAACGAGATCGACCGTTACCGAACTATCCAATCTCCTCACCGCGAAGGCTTCTTCTCTTCTCACAACGACTGACTCCTCTTCTCTTCTCACAGCGCTTCTTCTCT
>QNQO01011353.1:0-63389 GCA_003290165.1 Berberis thunbergii | reverse complement strand
ATTAACTGTAGGAATAAAATCATGAAACTATCATTTGGCAACATGACGTTGAACTCAATATTTTTAATGTAAGCAACAACCTCCTAAGTCCTAGGATGTTTGTGAAGTTAACATGAATGAGAGTTCGGTGGAGAATTCTTTATTGCAATCTGCATTAGATGATCCCTTAGCAGCATGTTTGACTCACTTCGGTTTAGACTTCGATATTGATGAATCCATTAGGGAAGTGAATGCTTAGCTTGATTCAGTCTTATTATGGATCTGGGTTACACATGGAAGCCTAAGTAAAACTCCTTCCACTCAGTGAGTCAAAACTGAATCCTTTTACTATTATTTGAGCTTTCTGACCCATTCCCTTTTCTTGCCTTTTCGTGATGACCCGTTTGACATATGTCCTTCTAGTGACTCCTACATGAAGCCTGATTCTCAATATTCTTTGGAGAGAATACATCCCTAGATAGTGTTGATTCCAGGTTTGGAGGTGTTGTTGAGCTGTCTAGCTCATCATCTTTGTGCAAATCATTTTGTTATGATGAGCCTGTACCCTGATATATCTATAGACATACCTTTTTCCATCCCTTTAATAGTGACTGACGCTACCTATGTGGATCCCTTGTTTTTAAGGGATGATTTTTAGTTTTGACCATCCTATTGTGCAACACATTCAATTTTCTGATTTGACACCAGACATAGGATGTACCTTTTAAGGAGTAGGAAATAGTCATTTGCTGGATATCCATGTTGGTGACAACTTTCTGCTCCAGATCCTATGACTTCTTTACCACCGCAGATTCGTTTGCATTTTTTCTATGATTTTGCATGGCGTATTCGTCGTTTTCACTACAAGAAAAAAAGGTCATTCATAGCGTTCAAGGTAGGATACCATAGCGTTTTAATAAACGCTATGTTTGCCGCCGCTTATAATAGACCCTGGGTCTATTATAGCGTTTTAAAACAGCTTAGTAAGTAGTCTTTTATAGCGTTTTAAAAACGCTATGGTAGAGCCTTTTATAGCGTTTCTGAACCGCTATGATAGAATCTACCATAGCGTTTCTGAAACGCTATAAAGGCTCTACATAGCGTTTCAAAAACGCTATAGTAGAGTATACATAGGAAATTTTTTTTTTTTTTTACTTTTGATTACATCTTATAGTAAGTATAATTCAGCACGTGCATCAATTCTTGCATCAGGTAAGTAAAATTTAATATGACTTTTTATTAAATTTAAAAACATCATTTACAACCTCTGATCAAAAATTCCAGCAATTGCTTTCAAGCAATTCATTACAGCAACAACATTTACAATTCATTACAGCAGAAATTTAGATCATTCACAATTCATTACAACACGTGCATCAATTATTACAGTAGAAACAACAACATTTACAATTCGACATTGTGTAGTCCATTGCATCCTCCTGGAGCTTTTCTTTTCTCAATTACTTTCAAAACTGCATGGCAGCAGTTGTACATACGGGAACAGAGGAACTTACAAGGACAGAGACTGAGACATAGAAATGACACCCAAAGTTACAATTCGACAATCATGCATATTGAACTAACCGACTATTGCACTATGAGGCAGCAACAGAGTAACAGTTATCTGATAGAGGAACTTAGTAACAGTTACAGGAATACCAGGCCAACTTGTGCCTCCAATGTGGCGTACAACCCTCTGGGTTCTGGCTGTTCCGTCCACATGCAATATGAACTTCATGAGCTAATTCCACACCTGTTGGCTTTGCTTGTTTGCAAATACTTGACACACCTACAAACAGTACTCGTAAAGTAAGGCGTAACTTGTGACAAAAACTAATTCACACCAAAGCAAGACAAGTTAATTCAACACTGAATCAAAGGGCTGGCAATAAAATTAAAACTGTTTGTACAAAACTAACAAGTAGGCTACCAGTTAGAGCTGAAATATGTTGGAAAGGCTAATCAAATTTCATGAATGTGCATGAAAGTAAAGTCATGGAATGAGCATGTTCACATTTAAACATTGAATCTCCAACGAGATAGACTTCTTGTCAATTTTTTTAGAAATTTATCATAAGCAGGGAAATGAAGCCGATGAGATGTAGTTGCTGTCAGGGTCTCAAATGTAAACCTTCCATTAACGACATCAACCGGTAAAGGAACCAAGGATCCCAACCATACAAATGAATTTTCTCCAACACTTGATTTATCATCAACCTAAATACCAATGGGTTACAAATCGTTTATCAAAATCTTTATTGATCATGTACCCATTTTATTTTATGTTTATCTGAAGTTGAACGATTAATGTTTATAAGAAAACAATGACTTACAAGCAGTGGCATGAGATCGGAATAGAAAAGAGAAACGTCCTTTGCTCATTTCCTCCCATCCCTATAGCATTGTCCTCGCTTTCCTTTGCAATAGCCTCCTACAGAATATTCAAGTAAAAAACAGATTCATATACTAATACCATTCAAAGCTGCAAGATGGCACTTAATTGGAATGCATATTAGTAAAGAGATGGGAACAAACTGTGTGTTGTTTTTCATGTTCGACACTTGGTTTCTCCTGAGCAAGCATCATGTCAAAGGTTAATCGACTAAATGATCCATCAGCTAATTTTTCTTCTAGGTAGCAACATACGTTAATCAGTGCCTTTGCACTACAATACTCCACCAGCTTACTTGAATATTGACCATTTCAGGCTTCCATTCAGCCTCAAACTCCAGTAGTAGATCATCTAAGCTAGTCCATCAAGAGGAATTTCTGGATTATGAAGATATTTCACATGATACACTGACTGTAACTGCATTATTACTCAAAACTTTCACACTTAACAATTACCTTCACTCTATGGTGAATTTGATTATATTATTTCTAATAAATTTTAGCATTTGCAGTTCAAGTGTTTGGAAATTTAGGAATAGAATGTTGTGAGTTGAGAATATAGTTTGCGTATCCGGAATTTATAGAGTAGGTTACGGGGGATATACCTGAACGAGGCACTGCAAAGGAAAAATTGTTGCTTTAGACGCAGAAGCTTTCCATCTTCTGTAGCATCACCAGGATACAGAACTGCACATATCTGCAACAGCACAAATTGATGAATATCCGTTAGGGAATCAAATGACATACACACACAGACAAACACAATCAATGCGGAAAAGATGCTACATTCATTTCCTGAGAAGCAAATAAATTGTTTAACACTAGAATTAGCCTAAACAACACATTGTTACAATGTATCATCAAAATCAGAAAGAAGTAACTGAATAGCCTTAAGCATTACTACTAGTTCTTATTAGACCATTTTTAACTTTAATATATGTGACAAAAAAAATGAACACTTCACACTGATTAGGAGGTAGATAACTGGTTTTCCACCAGATAACAACCTGCTGCTCTTGAATGAAGCTGGGCAGCAGCTTCATATTGTCCATCATTGAACTGAAATAAGTCAAAATCCTGACTGCCAGCTTTTGCTTCCTAAAGACATGAGACTTATTGTGTTCTTGGTCTTGTATCCTGGAATAGGCACATCATAAGCCAGTGCTTGAAGAACTTCTCCCCAACCCATTTTCGACTGTGAAAAATAAAAGGATAGTGTTAACTGTTAAGGTTCTGACATTTGATGAGTTTCACTGACATTAAGAAAAAAGAGAGCAAAAACATGGATCCAAGATAACATACCAATCTAGGAGTATCCTTCTAGTTCTTTACTAAATAATTTAAAATATATATATTCAATTACACACATCATAAAAAATTAACACTCACCATCCTGAGGGATTGACCTCGACTTGACCAAAGAATCTGACTGTGAATATGACATCATGCCTGACAACTTCCCAGGGCTGGATTTCTGCACCATACAGATTACTGATTACCAATTGAAGTCACAAACAAACGAGGAAGAATACGAATATTCAATGATTTCAGCTAAACCAAACTCTAGCTAGTCTTCAGCAATTTTCTTGTCCTCCTTGGCGACTTTTGCTTAAAAAGTCCATATCTGTACCGCAAACCATAACCCCATGCAGGCAAGTTTAATGTTGCCATGGACTCAAGAAAACATGATGCTAACCTTCCCAACCGCCACCATTTCCGAGCGCAACATCTTTCTCCTATAAGGCATTACCATTATATTAATATTGACCTTACACTTCAATTAGCAATAGAAACAAGTCATTTGTTCATAATTCCAGTATGAGGAAACGGATAAAGAGAAGTACAAGTGTTTGTCAACATTAACATAACACAAAACCTGTGATTCTCCACATCCTATTTAACATAGATTTGGCTCCAATTCAGCATGATTTCAATTGGAGAAAAGTTTCAGTTTGCGTAGTACATGGAATCTACATTATAAATTGCTATTGAACTCTTCATAATTTTCATAAGAAAATACATGGAAAGTAAGGAACTAAGGGTAGTTTGGTTGCGTGGAATCCTATGCTATGGGTTTAATGTACCTGGTGAGTGATGTTTCAAGCTGATGTCCAATTTGTTTAAAGCATCAGCATACGCATCTCGAATGTTGAGATTTCCTATAGCATTGGATAGAGCTCGTCCCTGAGATATCCACCATAAGAAAACCATTCACCATCATTGAGTTGTTCAAGCTCAATCATGGACCTGCAATCCATCCACTAATCTATTGTCATTTTCAGCATTAAAGAAACATCCACGATCCTTTGCATCTAGGACTAACCTTCTTGTTGTTGAAGAGATGGAGGTAGAAGCTAACCTTGTTGTTGCTAACCCTGCAAGAACCACTAATTTCAAACCCCACAGAGAGGACAAAACTCAAACACCAAGCAATCAGAGCCGAACAACATGCAATCAGAAATGAAATAATTATGCAGAACCAAATTCAAATCCACAGAGGACAGACCTCAAACACATCATCTAAATTAGAACCTCCACCCCATTTAGTCGGTTTTGCTTCTTAAACTTCATTCCTTCTCAAAGTCATTCAAAAACAAATACAATCAACCAAACCCACGCCAAATCCACCTAATCAACCCCATTCACATAATCACCAACAAACCAACACCCCAGATATCAAAATTCAACAAAAACAACAAAATCCAACATGCAAATTCACAATTAACACAAACAAACCAAAACCATTAAGAAAATCAAACAAAAAACACAATTACCTTCAAAACAGCTGGAGATGCATGCCTAGAACAATTTACTGGTTACTCATATTCACTCTCAGTTTCTTCTTCCTTAATCTGTCAGAAGCTAGACATCATAAGCAACTCCCTTCTGCAGTTGTCATTGGAACCGTTTACTGTGACACATGCTTCAACAAGATTTCTCTACCAACAGCCACTTCATATCAGGTTCATGTCTCAACTCGCAGTTAATTTTCATACTTCAATTCCATAATATTTCCTAAATTCATTTCTGCATGGTGCTACTGTTGCGGTGAAGTGTGGGGGTGATGCTTCGAAAACAGGGTTCTACAAAGAAGTGAAGACAATGAGCGCGGGGTGTTCAAAGTTAATCTACCTCTTGCAGTTAGCAAACATGTCAAGACAATCAAGGGATGTTCGGTGAAGTTAATCAGCAGCAGTGAGCCATTCTGTTCAGTGGCTTCATCTGCGACTTCATCATCACTCCATCTGAAGTCTAAAAAGGAAGGAACACATAATAATATATTCTCAGCTGGGTTTTTCGCCTTCAAGCCACTCAAACAGCCAGAGCTCTGCAACCAGAAACCTAGTGAGGACTTGGGTTCTAGCAAAGCACCCCTTCTTCCCTCCAGAAACACCTATTTTACACCCACTACCCCAAATCCAACACTGCACCTACACTCCAAACCCAACATTTCCATATTTACCTCCGATTCCATTATTCCAAATCTGCCTCGGGAGCTGCTCGAAGAGAGACGCAGAGAGAGAGAGCTGCTCAAAGGAGATGAGAGTGAGCAAGAGATCGAGCAGAGAAAGGCAAGCTAGAAGGAGATGGGAGGCGAGTAGAGGAGGCGAGCACGAAGGAGATGAGAGGCGAGGCGAGTTCTGTTGAATGGGGGGAGAGAAGAGATAAGTAGCGAAAAACAAAAAATTGGGAGCGCCAAATGCCCGCAATGCCCGCCATTGACTATAGTTTTTTTATTTGCAAAGTCATTGAAAATTGACTTTTATATAGCATTGTTATAAAAACGCCATCCGTGAATGCTATTATTGAGGATTTGTGTTGTAGTGTTTAGGGATGTGTTAGTTTTTGTTGTGCTTCATGTGGTGTACTATATGTTGGATGGATCCTCAACTTTTTCGGTTGTTGCTTTATGATCTAGTCAACATCGTGGACTAAGTGTTTAGGTTGGGGAGTGTTCGCTATGTTTTTCTCGTCATTTCATGGTATAATAGAAAATTATGTCGGACTGACGACGTATATCTAGAGACACCTAGCTTCAGTTGTGTCTTAGGTCAGTGGATTGATTTTGATTATTTCTAACTCATATTATTAGCTCTGTAACAATTTTGACTTACAATTGATGCATGTAACTTTTTTTCATTTGTATATTTTCTTGTGTCCTGTATTGTTTTTATCAATTTATCATGATGAATCCATAGTTCTTATGTTTTTTAGCGTTCATTGGTGGACAATTTCGTCGAAATTGGTAAAACTTTCCCATGGTAATATCTAACTGCATTTGTCATGATCATGATCATTTTATACATTGAGGACAATGTTTGATTTAGGTTTGGGGTGAGGTTTATGAGTTTTTCTGCATTCTTCGAAAATTTTGAACTGAATGTAACAATTGACTATTGTATTCTACTCAATCTTCATTGAACGCATAGTTAATTATGATTGTGTGAAAAAATTTCGATTTGAAAATGCATTCAAAATCTAAGTTCATTTCCAATGAAGAAGATGTGCTTTCAAGTATGTCTTTAAATTTGAGGAATGCATGCTTTCACTTGTCACTTTTATATATCAATAGGAAAACATAAGGCTTGATATATTCCATGATTTTTTTCGACTCGACCACTCTTGCACTATAAGCCGAGTTAGCAGGATTTGAAGTTAATCAATAAGATATTAACTAGAAAACCTTAGAATAATAGTGTAGACTTGACCCTTGTGAGTTTCGAGACATTCTATTTTTCTAGAGGGTTATTAAATAAACTCTAACTTTACTTGAATCCTCATTATTTCGTTGATGATCTTATTATTCTTGTTTTTTTATTGATTACTTTGAGAATGACGTTAAAATTGAATTATTACACTAGAACTTTTTGGTTTATTTAATTGAGATGTCATAATACCGACTAGAGCTTAAGAAGTGATATAGGCATTTTTTTGAACCGTTCTTTAGCCTTTTTAGCCTACCTAATAATAAATATCCGTTTGCAGTCGTTTGAGCCTTTGAATAAACTTTTTCTTTGCTAACCCCATCTCCATTACCGACTCCAGTTAAGGAGTAATATCACATACTATTTTTATCCTTACCCAATGTCTCTGAGAATGTGCATGGTTGATATATTTTTGGAATGGGCAAATAAAAAGAGCTAAAACTAAATATTTTATGAATCCTCGGGACTAAAAATTTTATTGTGCAGAAGGGGAAAATGTCGTTGATTTTATAAATAAAAAAATATTGATGCTTTGAAGAAAAAGAAAAAATTAAAAATATATATATATATATATAATAATAATAATAATTTCGAAGGAAGAAAAATTAATGGTGTACAACATTGGTTTACTCTTCAGAGCCCCCACGTGTTTATTAAAAGGTGTATCCAGTCTCAGAGAATTTGTGCATATATTTTCCATTTTTGTTTGCCAAAATCTTAGTCTCATTTCAACCTAATAAAGACCTAATTGATCTTAAGTAAAGGTCTGGATCATAAACGTGGAGATTGCATAGACAAGAACTATGGAGTTTGATTCAACATTCTCAAAGTAATTGATATTCCTGTCCATGAGATCATATTCATTTCATTCTTGTAAAAGTCCATTTTTCATGATTATTATATGTAAGATGTTTGTGTTTCCGTAATTTATTCTCTTTTTCACATATAAACTGAGTGATAACGAACCAATCTCTGAGTGATTCTTTTATGAGTGACAAGAGAAATTTGTAGTCAAAGTGTACTATCCAAAGGTTATCTAGTCGTATCTTTACTGAGAAAAAGAAAATTATGTTGATAAGGCCATGCACACACACACTTCGAGTTGAGAATAATTGATGAAATTTATTTAACCTTTGGGTACTATTAAAATCGTTGTTAGACTCTTTGATATATTATTCTAACAATGTTACTTGTTTTCTAAAAAATTTCGCAATTAGATGATTACTATCTGAGGATAACAGAGATAGTGATCAAGTTACCATGTTTTTTAAATTTATTGAGTCATAGTGTTTGTGGGTAACATTTCTGAAAACCCTCATAGGAATGGCGATGGGGCGGATTTGAACAAATCCATCCCCGCCCCGCCAGAAATAACGGATCCCCAAATCCGCCCCGCCAATCCGTTTATAGATTTATATAAAAACCAACTCCGCCTCGCACGGATTGGCGGATATCCGCCCCGCACAAGTACTCGTTAAAAAATTATCAATTTAATCCTAAATGGCAGGTAATTAAAATCTCAGTTTAATCCAAAATGGAGGTAATCTTAGTTTAATCATAAATGGCAGGTAATTAAATACACTTCATTCATTAACACCGGTAAGAATACATACAAAAAGTATAAACAAAAAATTATGAAAACCATACAAAAATTACAAAAAAAATCGATCAAAAGAATTTCGGATATGATATTAGATTTCTGATTTTGTTCTGAGATCAGAGATGATCTGAGAAAAATGATCTTTGATTCATAATAGAGATCTGAGATCTTCGATCAAAATCTGAGATCAAACTCTCTTGCAGTGAGGGAAAGGCCGGGAAGGGAGGAGATCGGAAGGAGGGGAGAGGGAGGCGGCCGGAATGGTGCTCGCTTCGCTGGATTCGTCCTTCACTGGTTTTGGCCAGACTAAGAAGAAGAAGTGTCACTGTCCGTGAGAAGGAGACGACCCGTCGCCGAAGGAGAAGAAGGAGACGCTTCGCTAGCTTTTACCTTCGCTGGTTTCGGCCATGGCTGGTTTCGGGCTCATTGGCTTCGCTGTGAGAAGACTGAGAGTGAGAGTAAATGATTTGCAACATGAGATTGTGATGAGAGTGCAAGAGAGAGTGAAAGATATACGGGGTTTGATCCTTTATAATTAAAGGGCATTTGGTAATTTTATCTTTTAAATGGATATCCGGGGCGATATGGCAAATCCGTATCCGCCCAAAATCCAATGACCCTTTACAAAATCCGCCCCAAACGGGGAGAGGTGGGGCGAATATCCGTGAAAATCCGCCCCACTACCACTCACGAGACTATAACTCGTCCATTAGAGATAATCCACGGGGTTTAAAGCCTTGTTGCACGTTTAAGGTAAGTGCAACTGATGATTCCTGCGAAAGTGAGTTAAAATTTTATTTTTATTGTTTTGCTCGAGGACTAGCAAAATATAGTTTGGGAGTATTTGATATTCATGTAACTATTACATAATATATCCCTTAATTTATATATGTTAGTGTTTCGATTATTATATTTTATTCTAATTATTTCGTTTTCGTGTTTTTGTATGAATTTGAGCGTGAAACGATGACAATCGGGTTCAAGGCGACATTTGAGGAATGATAAATTGGTTGATTCTAATGGTGGTACAAAGTAGCAGGCTCACATGTCTAAAACCTAACCCAAACAAACCTAAGTTCACTCTAATTTAACCCTAAGCACAAGCCCAAAAGCTGACCTAGAAACCCCAAACCAAACCTAACAAGGAAAGAGGAGAACCATATTTAGTTCCTCTCTCCTTTTCTTCCCTGAGAGCTCCTTCCTACTTTCCTTGGCCTCCCTTCCATGCCCTCTCCTATTTGGTAGAGACATAGAGACTTCGTTTCTCGCCGGTAACCCAACCACCATAACCACACCATCATCACATCTCACAACACAACCCACACAACCACCATCACTATTTTTCCACCACGAACAGATCACACGTCCCGTTTCTATGTCTTTGTTCTTCTTCAGCCACAACGCATCCCCTTTCTTCCTCTTGTCTTCAACCAATGAAAAAAAACACAGACCATGCACCATCAGAGCCACCGTCCGCACACCACAAAACAGAGGGAACACAACCCATGTTTCTCACCACTATTCTTCTCTCCCCTCCGTCTTTGTTCTCCCTCTCATTTTCCTCCATCTCTATCTTTCCCCTGATTTTATCTCTTGCTTGCAGGTTCACCGGATAAGAAGAATCAACAGCCAGCAGGAACAGGGAGCACCTCCTTGCTTCACCTCCTCGTTCTCTTCCTCCTGTTCGTCTTCTCCCTCTTTCATATCTTCCTCATTTGGTCTTCATCTCTCTTGCAGGGTTCAGCGAAGAGGAAGCTCACTGAACGAAGACGCAGAAGCGGCTCATTGGAGATGAAAACTTTGAGTTCTTGGCGGGAAATTTAAAACATAAACTGAACATGCTATTTGCACCCGTGTTTTGCTTTGTACTACCACACATGATATTGCCACCCGATCCTATTTGAGCCACCATAGTCCACTTGCATCCCTTCTCGGTGATGCTGGATAGCTGAGATGGATTCCACTACACCAGTGTTGTGATCTCCTCCACCATGATTATCTTGCCTCGCGCCGAGGCGAAGATGAAAACCACAGGTTTCCTAGAGTTGTATCGTATCTAAATTTATGTTTTCTATATGTTTTGAACGTTAAACATAGTTGATTTCTAAATTTCAATAACTTACTTTCACCGATATAATCGAAAAAATTATCTAGATTAATCGCTAGTTAGAAGTTCTCTATGTTGATATTCGAAGCTTGCTTTAATAAATTAATTTAAACTTGTGATTGTGTGTGTCGTAAGAAAGACATGCAATGCTAGGGGTTTAGAATTAGTTAAGTTAAACCTGTGATTTTGTGCCGTAGAAACACATGCAATGCTAGGGGTTATGCCTTTGCCGAAATCAATTGCAAATGTAGATTGATATTTAGATTAGTCCGTGTTGATTCTTGAAAAACAATAATTTAGATTACACGAATCTCGAAGAACCTGCGGTGGATTCGATGTCTCGGTCCACTCTCTTAATCATCTTACCAGTTTAATTTTAGTTGTCAATTTAGTTTTCTTAATTTAATAATTTTCATCTGCTACAAGCCCCAACTCTAAATTAGTTTAAATAAGTCTTAGAATTCGATTGTCTTGTCAATCCTCGTGGGATCGACCAGTATTTGCCACTTTCTACTAGTTAGACAGTCGTGCACTTGTGGGTATTACAAGTAGGGTTTGTTAACTTATTAAATTAGGTTGATAAAATCTCCATCAAAGGTTCATACCAACTAAGTGCAAATCACTTGGTATGAAGATCACTTATTAGCGTAGTTAATAATAATATTTTCTTGCTTTTCTGGCCATATAGACTTGGAGCAGATGTAAGAGGATATTTTGCATGGACATTGATGGATAACTTCGAATGGAACATAGGGCACACTAGCCAATTTTGGCTGTTGTATATTGATTACAAAAACTCCCTCGGAAAACATCAAAAAGCTCATTCAAATGGTTTGCCAATTTTCTCAAAGGATAAGCATAATATTATTGTTATAATTTGATCTTGGATTGTATAAAGAAGACCAAACTTTTTTCACTTGCTAATGTGGTATATGTCGTATCATTGCTCTAGGGACTTTACATTTTATTGAGGTGTTGATAGCCTATTTGTAAGATACAATGGAGATCGAAATTTTTTCATTTGTTCACTTGTAGTTGGTTATAAGTACAAGTGATCATTTTAAAATCGGAATATATGGTTTTGTAGGATGTTATAGGACCAACAAAGGTTGATATTTACTTTTGGAATATGTTGTTTACATGTTGTGTGACACTCATGCATAGGCAGTCGTTAAGGAAAACTTGAATCATGTTGAACCAAAATTTTGTAAATGCTCTTGCATTATATGAAATTTGTGATTCAACCAAAATTTTGTAAATACTCTTGCATTATATGAAATCTTACGTTTGAACTAAATTTTGATTTGTGCATTGAAGTTATAGATAACTTTGTCCCTGGCGACAAAGGGTTGATACTTGAATCCTTCAAACAAAAATTAGGGTTTCAATGGCTTGGCCCTTTCTAAAAGCATATCAATCATACAATTGTGCATTCCTCTTTGAAAAAATCAATTTGCTACTTAGAATAGTTTGGATCCTAATGGAACTCTGGATAGATGAATAACTAAAATTTGAGAAGCCGATATTTAAATTCCAATCGATACTTATGGGATGAACCATGATCTTTCGATCAATTTAATGAGACCTTTATACCATGAATGAAAATGAAAAACGACAAAATGTCATTTTTGTGCAATGTATAATTTTTAGGGTTATTTAGCATTTGGGTCACACAGTTTGTATCAGTTTTGAGTTTGGACCCAAGTTTTTTAGCTTTAAGTCTGGGTTCCAATACCATGTTAACTCAGTTGATTGTGGAAAAACCGTCAACCAGAATGACTAATTTTCTTCTAAAGTTCTTAACAATAACAAATAAACTAAAAAACTAACCCTTATTAGGTTAGATATATAATACATACAACGAGGCAATCTTGTGTATGCATTATATCAAAACCCATAATCCTTTCTTCTTTCCGATCCTCTTTTGCACAAACCCTCTGTCACATGAGCTCCAACACCCTCACACTCCCTCCTCCTCCAACTCTATGTATGCAACAACGTCACCACTCCATCCTCAATCTCTTCCTCATCTCCTCTCTATGACAAATATTGTGACCATCTACATATCCTTGGGAGAACTGTAATTGTTCCACCGACCAATTGGCCATTTTTAGATAAAATAAAATAAAAATAAGGTTTGTTTGTGTGGTGAATCTGTTGAGTCTAAGGGTTAATCAGGTTTTAAGAGGGTGGTTTTCTGGGTTAATTGTTTGTGATGGTGGCGTTGAGTTCTATGTTGGTGAATGGGAATGGTTTGCTGTTGGAATATTTGAAACCCACCTCCAATTATCCATGGGCCTACAATTGCCCATGTACTTATCCACGGTAGTAACCGTGTGAATTTACGGTGTAGTTGTACGATGGTACCCACCCGATATAGTTATAATCCCACGACTCCGCTCTCGGCTTCCGCTTGGATATATTTGGATCACCTTACTCTACAAGTTCGAGCTTTTAAGAGATTGGCAATTTATCGAGTTCAATTTTTCTGCAGGGGATGTGAGAAAGGGGGTTCACCAAGTGGCTGGTGTTGGGCCATAATTCGATGGTGCAAGTTGTGGCGGGCGGTGGGACCTGTTGGTCGAGGTGATGGTGGTAGTTTTCAGGTGGATGTGTGGTGAAATTCTCACGTGGATGAAATTAGTGGTGTTGGTCGTCGTCGGTATTATTGTCGGTGGTATAACGATGGTGATTTGAGGAAGATGAAGGATCAATGTGCGAGCATGATGAGCAGTTAACAATTTTGTTGCAAAACTCAATTCAACTCCAAAAACTTATAGCTTAACATTAATTTGTAGATGGAAAAGAGATAGTTAATGTGTCAATGTGGTCATGGGACTCAAACTTAAAGCTGGACAAATTTGGGACCCAAGCTCAAAATTGGTACAAACTATATGACCCAAATGCTAAATAACCTTAATTTTTTAACAAGGTTTACATAAAAAATTGTACATTTTTAGCGATGAAAAATTAGAGATGTGTATTTATCTTACAAATCAGCTAAATGTTTCAGTATTCATATGGAATTGGAGATTAAATATGGTAGGATTGAAAGTTAGGAAAGACTTTGAGGGTTGAGATCATTATTTATAATGACAGTTTGTAAATATAAAACGTTGTAAAGGTGCAAAGAAATGAAAAAAATTGGTGGAATGTACATGTGGAAGAGAGAGAAAATTGTGTGGTCTTCAAAATAAAAATTATCGTAACTATTTACTTAATGTCGAATTTTGATAAATTTGGGCTCCGCTTGGTATACGGTAAAAGAATGCATATGCAAAAGTTTACAGCAGTTACATAAACTATTGTGTTTGGTTGACTTCGTGGAAAACAGTTATTGGAATTTGAATTCAGGATCTCCGCATTTCCTAGTATAAATTTTGCAAAACTTACAGAACAAAATCTCCTACGTTACTTTGCAAAACTTTCATCATCTCCTCGAATACTTTCAACTTCTTCATAAACACCCCAACCTTCACCTCGACAACTACCATCGTCACCAATACCATGACACCCATAACCATCATAATCACCACAACACCATGTCACTATCACCACTGCCGCCACCTCCACCACCACTACCATAGCATAATCACTACAACCAACACCACCTCACTATTACCACCAAAATTCATGTCGTCACATGCCACCACCACCATCACTGCCTCCGCCATTGCCATTACCACTACCATAGTCCCACTACTTACCACCACCATTGTCATCACCACCACTATAAACAAAACCATCGCAACCACCACCACCATAGCCATTACAACTGCCACTACCACCACTACCACCAACTCCACGATCACCGCTACCATAACATACTCACCCCAACCACTAATACTACCACCACCACACTACTATAGCATAACCACCACAACAACCATAGCCACTGCAACCATCACCACCATCATCGTCCACATTCGCAATCAACATCATCACAACCACAATCACCACCACAATAACCCTGCAAATTACAACTACTACCATCATCAACACACCTACAATCACTTGTCTAATTTGCATAGATTTTGTTAATTACTACCAAGCGCCTGCAAAGTAATGCATTGTAAACTAATGCAATGCAAACTAACGCATATGCATCAATTCGTAAAATGCATTATTTATAGTGTACCAAACATATCATTGAATGCATTTTTGAAGACTTTCGAATGAAACTATGATCAATATAAACACTTTAAATTTGTACAATATGCATTTCAAGTCATATGCTTTTAAACACGTGTAATGCATTTCACATTGTAATTTTCAATATTATCAAAGTATGAGATGAGCATCTTAAGACGCAAAGATCCTAAACTCCATATTTGAAAAATCAAAATTCGGGAGTTTGACCTAATCCCACTACCCACTTTCTATCCAACGATACGGGTAATACACTAGTCTATCTTACAAATCAATAGGTGTTTTATTATTAATAAGAATTTTGAGATAAATGAGGCACTAGGATTGAGAGTTGAGAAAATGTTGAAGGTTGAGATTAGGGGCGGGCATCCCATCCTGCGATCTTGATCTCGTCTCGATCTCGTCCCTATTTTGTAGGTCATTTTGAATTGATCAAATTCATCTCGATCTTGTCTCGTCCCAATCTAAAGTGGGATGGGATCGGAATGAAGATTTCAAATCCTGCCCATCTCGTCCCAAACTTATTTAACTAATATCTATATTAATAATTTTGATATTTTAATTAAATTTGACTTGATTCTTGATGTTGTTGATGATCATGGACTTGTATTATATCTATTTCATATTTGATTATTGATGTACTTGATGTGTAAAACTTGAATCATGTGGTATTATGTTGTTGAATCGTGTTTGGTGTGAATTTTAGACTTGAATAATTGATGTTGCAGAAAAAAAATTTAGTCCCTTCCAAACACGTTTGGGATGGGATCAGGTCGGGATACAGTTCTATCATATCTCGATCCCATCCCAAAGATAAAGCAATGGGATAGGATCGGAATTAGGTCCATCTCGTCCCATGCGCTCTCTAGTTGAGATTTCTATAACGTATCTTTGGTAAATATAAGTATGTAGAAGGGAAAAAGAAATAAATATAAAACTTAAAATAAATGGAATCTGCATACGACGGATTCCATAACTATCTAATTCGGGATTTTGGTGTGTTTCTTTTCTTGAAATGAAAATTTCATAATCTAATTCGGGATTTTGATAAACTTGGTTTCATATAAACGAATTTTGAAGTTATTTTCAATGAAACCAATGATCAATACACATGCTTAAAATTTTAAAATATGTATTTATTAAAAAAAAGTAGGCGTAGAGAAAAGGGAAAATCCCTTTCGTCCTCTACTCTAAGGCTGGGCATGTCTGGATAACCGGCCCGAAAATTAAAAATCGAAACCTTGACCGATATTTGAAGCCGAAATTCTGAGGCCCTAGACCAAATCGAGTTGGGCCGATTAGCAGAGGTCTCGATTACATAATTCCGAGTCGGTCTCGGTCCAAAACAAATAAGAATTTTCAAAGCCCAAACTGCTGCTATAAGTGAAGAAGATAGATGAAAAACCGTTGCCATCTCGTTGTTTCTTGCAGCCCTTCTAGCCATCTTCAGCACCTCAATCCTACGTTTATCAACATAACCATGAATCCGAACCCCATGGTCTAAAGCACCAAGATGTGCACAACAAGATAGTACACTCACCAATATTGCTTGGTTCGATACCACTCCTTCAACCATCATCCTTTTGAACATATCAAGTGCATCATCGAATCAACCCTGAATAAACCCGGATATGATGGAACTCCATGTCCCAACATTCAGCATTGGTGCTTCATCAAAAAGTTTTCGCGCTTCCACCACAGACCCAAATCTTGCATGTGCCCCAATCACTGTGTTCCATGAAATCACATCTTTGGATGGCATTTCATCAATAAATTCAAAACCATTTCCAGCAACCTAACTTTGCATACCCTCCGCGTATTGACCATTCTTCACAAACAGGTGATATGCCCTACCAGGAATAGGAGCCTGGCTTTGGTTGACTTTGTGACTAACTTCTTGTCATCGCCTCCTCAGCGTCCTCCCTTCATGGACCTTTTCATGGACTTTGTGGCTTCCATTTGAAGAAAACGAAGAGATTGAAATGTTATGTGAGAGAGAGTGAATGAATTGTGGATGTGAAGAATGTGGAATTTGGGTTGGACTTGGGGTAACGGGTTATTTTGTTTTTTTAATATTCAAGCCGGGGTGGTTATCCATCGGGCTTTGAGAATAGGAACCGATAATCAGACCGACGTATTTGAGCCGGGCCGGGCTTTGGAACCAGCTTATAAAATAACAATAGAAAATCGGACCAGACCGGACCGCTCGGTCCGGTCCGAGTTTTCGGTCTCAAATGCCCACCCCTTCTGCCAAAAAAATAAATAATAAATAACGCTCCAAAGCTCTCTCTCTCTTTCAGTCGCTCGCTGGGATGGATTTCCAAGTGGTGGTTCTGGCCGGTGGGTCTTCGAAGAACTTATCCCCTATTGTTTCCAAAGAGGTCCCCATACCTCTCCTTCCCGTCGCCAATCGTCCCGTCATCTCTTACGTCCTCGAGCTCCTTGAAGCCAGTAATTTCAAAGATCTCATCGTTGTACGTCTATATCCCTTTTTATATTTCTCTTCCTAATTTTTTAAATTTGGGTTTTGATTGTTTTGTGTTGGTGCAGGTTGTTCACGTTGAGGTGATTCATTTTGGTTCAATTCACTGGTTCAAGTTTCAGTTTTTTGGTTAAGTGATATTATGCACATTGAATTGAACTAAATGAGAGAACCCCAGAGCGAAAGTTCAAATTTTTGGTAGACCCTTTCGTTTGAATTGTGTTGTTGTGAGAGCATGGAAGGTTGTTGGGGGGGGGGGGGGGGGGGGGGGGGGGGGGGGCGGCGGAGGTGTTAGAAAATTTAGATGGAATTTGGTTGCAAAGCCAAAAAAGAAAGAATGAGGAATTCAAATCTGGGATGAATTAGGGTGGGGGGGGGGGGGATGTACCGGGGCGTTCGATCACCAGGAGGCAAGAAGGGAGGTGAGGTGGGGAGATAATGGGAGAGGGTCCATTGATGTAGTTATATACCATAGGCATTTCTAAGGATGAGGTTCAGCCTTTCAACCTTGTGAACTGATGATTTTAGGCAAGTGATTGGCACGAAGAGTACTTGCCTTTTGGAGGGGAGTCACTAGGTCCAAGGACAACCATATCATATGGCTCTAGCACTGTTAATCAGGGAAGCAACATCTCAAAATTGAAGGATCTCTGTTGGCAAGGAAATAGAAATAGTGGTGGGAGACGGTGATAAATTTTTTTTTTTTAAAAGAGGCACGGTGCCCAAGAATTTCCTTAACGTGTCATTTGCCTTTAAAATTTGCACTTTGTTAAAGAAAGAAAATTTGGCATGTGAGTTCGGCATCTTCATCAAGGGTTGACCATATGGAACGGCCAACTTAAAATGGCGGTGCTTTCTATAGGTGAAACATAAAAGTGGATTTTCCTGGCCTCAATAAGGAAACAGACAAGTCGTATGAAACCATTGAGATGTTATTTGTAGAAGGAATAAGAAACATATCCCATTTATTTCTTTATTTTAATTTGCAATTGAACCATTCATTAGTCTCTCTAGAGTGGTGAGGGTTATTCTCAGTGTTGAATAACTTCTAAGTTAATAGAGAAGTCAAAACCATCTCAAATCCATTGGGAGGAGACTTATTTGGAAAATTGCCTCATACATCATATGTGGAGATTACTGACGGAAGAAACTCTAAGAGTATAAGGTTCCGAATGCCAAAAGGATTAAATGGATATCATGGTAGGTTGGGGATCTATCAAGCTACTGCGAAAAATTGTATTCAAATATTTAACTTTAAATCAAGATAGTTTGTTAAAGTAGAAGATCAATTGTCATACATGGAGGGGTATGGAATAAGTGAATAACAGAATATTCACGTCAAAGAGCATTGTTCTAAAGTGGTAAACGGACATTATGGGTTTGATTTGAAAATTTTGCTTTTCTCGACATAGCTTTCAAGGTGTTGGCTTTTAATTAGTTTTTGCCTGTCAGGAAACTTTTCAAGATGGGTTAGGGGTTATTCTAGTCCATGTATAATATGCACCTTTATGACAATAAATCTTATCAATCTCAACGATAGAAAGGATAATTAGGCTTCCAAGTAAACTGACGAGATAATCATAATTCCAGAAGGAAAAATGTTGAAGATACATCTAATTGGTAAGAGATATTGGAAGTTTAGTAAAGAGAGGAACATAGTCCACAATGTCAAGACATGGATGTACTTAGTTTGATTGGTTAGATGTAATCAACACCATATGGATGCAAGGTGTAAAAGCCCATTGTACCTATATATAAGAGGGACAACAAGTATCATCAGGACTTGGGGCTTGTTTGGTTCCACGTTGTAATGGGAATGGTAATGAGAGTTGTAATGGGAATGTAATGAGAGTGTTTGGTATATTTATGAATGTAATGGGAGTGATAATGTGTCTTTACGAATATGCCCTCACAAAGGCATCAAAACAACAAAAGCCAACACACCCACAATGCCACACCAATCTCACACGTCCTTCCCTCTTCTCTCTCTGTACACACTTTGTTTTTTTATTCTCCTTTCCATCTTCAACCCATCTCTGACCTTTACCAACACACCCACACACCAATCTCACTCACCAACAAACCAATCTCTGTCACCAAATTCCCCTACTCCTTCGCCAACACACCAATCTCACCCTCCTTGTCAACACTCTCAACATCTTCAACCTTCTTCCAGCCATCTCACAGCCATGCAGCAAAGAAGCAGCAACAAGCAAAAAGTAGCAGCAAGCAACCCCTTCTTCCAGCCATTTCACAGCCACGCAGCTGCCTCCTCACCGCCGCCAGTCATCGACGTCTCCAACCACGCAGCCACCGTGTTTGGATTCAGTTGGTGGTGCAGGTGAGTTGGGTGGAGATGATGTTTTAAGATGGATGAAAAAGAAGCTAAGCCAGGAGGATAAAGAAGGTCATTAGGTTACCTTGGCCATTACAATGGGAACCGTAATCGCCATTCATATGGTAGGAGGAAGGAATCACTATTACAACGAAATTGGAATGGGAATGGCCATTACGACATTTTTATGTGTTACCAAACGAAGGAATGCCCTTTGACCTATTACATTACAACGGTCAATGCGGGTACCAAACGCGCCCTTAGAGATTGCAATGAGCAAGGTTGTTTTCTTTGAGATTCGATCCTAAATGGTAGCTTGCTTTGCCTTTCTCCCCTTTATCCTGCATGGGAGATTGTGATCGCTAATGGCTTGCATGCAGTGACAGAGCCATGATTTTTGTTGAGGGGGGCGGAGTGATGTCATAATTAATTAAATATAATATAAAAATTAGTTACTTTAACATGAATTTTTTTTTTAAATACAGCAAAAAAAGGAGTACAACAAAGACAGTCATTGAAGATGATTACTACTATATTCATTGAAGATCATTACTACTTCTAGAAACACAACACAAGAGAAGGGTTGAATCGTTGATTACTACTACATGAAGAAAATGAGGAAGAGATTGAGTTGCTTACGATTTTTTGTAGAGATGACCAACACAGTGATTAATGAAGGCACCTGGTACCTAGAAGAAGAAGAATAAGGTGGTTTGGATCCTATTGGATCTTGTGAAGATGAGCTCAAATAACTCAATTGTTATAGATCTTTGAAGTTGATGAAATATGGGAATTTCCTTCATCTTATACAATCGATGGAGTGTGAAGAAAAAAATGTGGATTTTGGTTTCTTTGAGAGATTTGAGGGATTTAACCTCTATCTCTAACTCTAAAAGTAGAGTTTGAATTTAATATGTACATGATTTGAAGAATGAAGTTTGGTTAAAGTGAAAAGTGAGAATAGAGGGGCTAATAAAAAACTAATTGGGGGACAAATAAATTATAAGAAAAAAACATTCTCAAAAGTCAATGGGGGCACTTGCCCCCACGTGAATCCGTGCCTGCTTGCATGTCCTTGGAAGAAGAAGTGATGGAAGCTCTCTCAGCACTCCGCAAGTCAGATTAGTTTGTTTGGCTGTCGTACATTGACATTTGGAATGCTGCCAAACGGTTATTTGATGGGAGATCATTTCCAAGGTCTTTCACAACAAACTTTATTTCTCTAATTCTTGAAGTATGGATTCAACAATTGTTTTGGAATTATACCCATCAATTTATTTAACGGTGTCTACAAGGTTTGGTGTAAGTTTATGTGCAAGTTTATTTGTTTGATGCTCTTGAACCGTGTCAAAGGTGAGCGCTCTCATTAACAAGGTGCCTCTGTTAAAGGAAAGTTTTTTACTAAGAAATGTTGGTATCTTTAACTCTGACATTATGGAATTGTTACTTTTCTGGGATCCTTCAAATTATTGACGGCAAATATTTTATTGGTATGCGGAACTCTGTAGTTGACTATGTCAGTTGGAAAGAAAGAGGCTCCTTCTAGTTTCTCTATGTCTAATTCGAGCAAAAAACAGCCTACTGTTAATCTGTCCCGATGTTTCTTACTCATAGCTTTTCCATGCAAGAATCTCTGTGATATTTGATCATCCAGTTAACCTTTTTTGCACGAAAACGAAAATCTAGTTTTGTTATTCAGGTTGAGTGTTCTTAGAGGACATGTTTTTATTTAGAATAAACAGTAGTCTTACCAATTAGCTACTAACCACCATATCCAGACATCTCTCCTTCACTCTCACCATCAAGCTCTTCTTCATTCTCAGAGTGAAAGAAGCCACATATTCTGGACACCTTTCTTTCTCAATTACATCAATCTCAAACTGTTCAATCACACAAGCTGCAATCGACTTCATCTGTATATACGCCATGTCTTTCCCCAAACAGATCCTCGGCCCTGCATGAAATACCGGAAACAAGAAGACACTTTCCGCCCGAAACATTCCATTCTCCAACCAACGTTCTGGTATGAACTTGCAGCAATCCTTCCCCCATACGCTCTCCATCCTCCCTATCGCGTATGTGTGATACATTGCAATCCATCCCTTCCCTATGAATGTACCATCCGGCAACAAGTCATCTTCCTTGCACAACCTCATGTCAACTAAAACAGGTGGATAGAGTCTCATCGACTCTGATATCGCTGCATGTAAGTAGTGCATATCTTGAAGTTCATCCATATTTAATGTGTCTCCAACTTGTGTCTCGTTATGTATACGTATATTTCTGATTTCTTTAAGTATTCCCGCTCGACATGAGGATGCAATGCTCCAAAGAACCATGAGAGAGACGATGATGTGGTGTCTCGCCCAGCGAGTATGAAGCTTATAACAATATCTCGAAGAAATTCAGCAGAATCTGAGTTAGAACCTGTCACAGAGATGAATCGCGAGAGCAAATCAGCTTCTGGGTTGTTTCTAGCTTGGTCCTTATGATCTTCTCTGCAAAATTATGAACAGTCTTGATTCATCGTCTCAGTCTCTTCTCTGATCCAATGTTGAAGAACCTCTTTGCCTTCCACAATATCAAAAGTGGGCAAATGAATTGTGCGGTGGTCAGGGTTGTCACCTCTTCAAATGCTAGCATGAACTCAATACCTTCATTTCCATCTCCATCACCATTAAGACAAGCCGGATCCACATTGAAAGCAAGGCCACATATGTTATCAAAAGCAAACCGTTCCAACACATCTTGTAAATCGATTAGTTGACCTCACACAGTTGAATTTTTTAGCATTGGGATGAGCCTGGTTTGGATCTCGGTTCGGACATTGTCAACAATGAAATTGCGAAGAGATTTGGTGTTGAATTCATAGCTAGTAGTTTTTTGTTGAATTCTCCAAAGATCATCGTCAGAGTTAAAGATACCTCGCCCCAGGAAGTCTTCTAACAAGTAAGCAATGCGTTTGCCTTTCGGGTAGTTTTGGAAATTAGTTTTGAGCATGTGTTTGACATTAAGAGGATTGGCAGTAATGATATAATTGACTTCACAGGTCGATGGAGGTTGAAGGTGTTACTGGTGGTGGCGGAGTGGATGGCCGTGTTCCATTCCAGAATGCAGTGGCGATTTTTCAGGAATCCCGGAAGGTGGCCAAGGAGTGGATGGCATTTTAAGATGTGATCAATACTGCAGCTGTTCTTCTTCTTCTTATTGTAAAAGTAAAGAAAGTAGAGGGAGAGGGAGAACAAGAAGAACAGGAGGAGAGATTGCAAAGTGAAAAACAGGCCCATGAGTTTGAGAATGTTTTGACAAGAGTGGAGATAAAATTTAGGGTTCTGGGGACTTAAATAGAGGAAAAGGAGAGGAGAAATTTGTTTTTCCAAGAGTTTAGGGACTGTAGGAGGATAAAACATAGTGAGTTTAACTGGGGTTGGCAATTTAAGTAGGGATGGTAATGTGTGATCCGACACTATAAGAATATATTATGCCATTACTAAATGTTTGTGTTTATAAGTTCTCTACGCTTTCAAACTTAAACAGACAGATAACTGTTGCAATTAAGATAATCTGAGTTATTAAAAACCTACGCCAACTTGCATGCAAATTTCAACTAGGTGAGTTATGGCAAGGAAAGGATGTGTTGTTTACGGTTGTCCATACAGGTGAAATATATAATTGACCTGAAGGTATGTTTACTGCTCATCATTTAGTGTAAATCGCATTCCTATATAAGACGAAGTGCGATTGAAAGGGTTGTGCTTTACATAATCAAGAAGCAGAAACAGAAGGGAGATCGTCCATGTATATATCTCCTGTCTCATCTCACCTACAAAAGGATACTAAGCGCTCGTAGCATAAATAAAACTGTTTGTATGTTTATTTCTAAGTAGACTTTGTATAATGTCAAAATCCGAACATTTATGGAGATTACAAGGTATTGCATTAAAAGTTGGGATTTGTTTGAGATATTTCAATGGATATCATGAATTTTGAACCATATGATTATTAGGCAAATTAACATCCGTTCTTTGGATGCTGTTATAGCAAAGGGTTGTCCAATTAAACAAGTTTTGTGGAACCTTAGCTAAAGTCGATATCAAGTTTTGGTGTCATTATCAACAATGGTTGTCCATATAACCTTCAAGTTGTCCTTCCTTCATCTTTGATCATGTAGACGAGGATAATGTTGGGTAGGGTGTGAAGTAGTGAATCCTCCCGAACTATCTCACAATGCATGCACACGAGTTGTGTGTCAATGGACATGTCTCAAGTAATGAAATGGTTCCCAACTTAAATACTTGCGACTTTCAGGTGTGAGGTTTTTACCCATTGGGACCTGCGGCTCTCGACTTTTGGGGTTTTTACCAATTTGGCTCTACTACTCCCCCAAAAGGCCTCGTTTGTTAGTGAGAGACTCTAGAAACTTCAGACGATGTGGCTCTTTGCGGCTACTTAGCCCATGTGGGACTAATTGCACACTCAAATAGAACCATATTTTTAACAATTTTCACATTAGCAAAACTTGAGTCTACCCGAGATAAGCTCTACTTCAACACTTGAACCTACCCAGGATAAGCTCCACTTCAATGTGTTATCTTGCACTTTGATACCACTTGTTGAGTCCAGTCGTGAATCCCCCGAAACCATCTCACAGAGTGCACACGAGATGTGTGCCAACAAATATGTTTCAAGCAACAATGTTTTTCCAACTTAAACACTTGTGACTCCCAAGTGTGTTTTTTTTTTTTTTTTACAAATTGGGCTCTACCACCCCAAAATGCCTCGTTGCTAAGGCGATACACATCCAATTTTTATTAACTTCACACAATGTGGCTCCTTAACCTATGTGAGACTAATTACACGCTGAAATCGAGTAACATCTCCAACATATAATAATCATTGTGAAGCCACCTTTCTAGAAGGGATTATTTGCACTTTCACCCCTATAATAAATAGTTAATTCAGGATTACCTCCAGAATAAATTGGTATTGCACTTTGCCCCAAGATTAACAGTTAATGTGCCTTGTGTCACAACCCGATCCACATGGTACGATATTGTCTATGATATAGTCGATTCCTGCTTTCCTTGACCTAGACCTGCACAGGGAACGCACTTGAGCCAAATATCACCTTGTGACGGCCGATGATACTCCGATGCTTAAGTCAGATAAGGCTTGAGAGAGGCTTTAAAATGTAAATTGGGTTATGTAGTATACATTTGTTCATCAACCTTATCTCTTATTTATAATGTGAGAGTTGTTGTTCGGTTAGGTATTTTGTGGTGTAGTTTAGGGAAAAAGATCTTGCTGGAGATCATTTCCTAGTTGGGAGTCGTATGTGTTAGGGGAGTTTCCCTATTTGACTTGTGCTCCTAGATCCGCGGGAAATTATTTCTTCGTAGAGTGTTGTCCATGCATGAGTGTTTCCCTGCCTGACTTATACTCTAATATTTGTTTCTAATCGGAACTAATGTATTGTTGGTCTATCCGTCTTGGGTTGATTCTCAGATACTTGCCTTATCAGGGCTTACGAGTATTGGATTTGACCGCGCAATATATGGGCTTATTAGGGCGCTGCAGCTTGGATCCAATCTTCGGGATTCTGCCGAATAGGCTTAGTGTTGTCTGTGCCTTGCTAGATTGGGCTTACAATCAGGTTTCAGGTTTGCTTTGCTATCTTGGCGAGATTATCATGACACGTGTACGACGCGGATTAAAGGATAGTTTGATGTATCATCAGTTACTCCCCTTAGTTGGTGGGTCAGCTCATCAGTCCACCAAGTCGTGTCATGAATAAACTGTGCAGTCATGATGGTTGAGTCTTAATTGTTTTCGCAAACGACGTGCTTCATTAATTGGGCGTGCATATGCTCGAAAAAAAAAGGTGGGAGTTCTGTTTTCTTTACAGATCTCCTTACTCAGTGAAGTTCAGTTCCTTTACTCTTTGATCTTTGAGACTTTGTCTTGTCATTTCACTTTCCATGCCTTTGAATTTGTTCAACTTCCGAAACCGAAAATTTGTACATCTTCCTTGGCGAGTCGGAATCAGCTTTCTGATGAACTGTTCTCTAAGGGTCATAAGTTCTTCGAGGAGATCAATCTTTAAGTCGAATCTAGAAGTTCTTCGTGAGACATACGGGATTCCTGATGATCTGGTGCTCTTCACGTTGGGGGTTGGTCAGACGTCTTTGTCCCTTCCAAAGGGATTTATCTGTTTGCATTGAGGTATGTTTCAATTGGGCATCTGTTTCCCTGTCATCAAGAAGATTTGGAGCTTCCTGGCGTACTCGGCATTGCCCCCGCTCAACTAGTGTCGAACGGGTATAAGACGGTGATCGTCATTCTGATTAGGGTGAAAGATGCTGGTGTCCGAGTGTCTCTGGTGGTTGTCCAACTGCTCACTTCTCCCCGGAAAAACGAGCATGTTCGTGTTGACATCGCCGGATTGTTTTGGCAATCTGCCTGATGACTTCAAGTTCTGGCAGAAATATTGTTTTATGGCAACTCAAAGTATTTCGAGCTTGGTGGTCATCTGATTGAGCGAGAGTTCAGGCAACTGAGTAAGTCTAATTCCATTTTCGATCTTTGTTTGTGTTAATTGCATATTGAATCCTTATCCATGCTTTCTGTAAGGAGATTCCTGACTACACCCCCTTTCTTCTGAGGACAAAGTAGCCCTAGTCGCATATCGTGACATGCTTTGTATGCTGATAGAGGATATCGTTCAGTCTTCTAGTATCAAGCGCAGCGAATTGTAGGTTCATTAACATGAGGTTCCCACTATTTTTAGAGTTCCGAAACCGAAGTCCAAAGGCGAGCCCTCTTCAAAGAAAAGGAAGCTCCCAAAGGTTAAGATTCTGAGCCCGTCAAGGAGGGAGTTGATTGAGGCGCTTTCTACTTATGTGCGCTCAAAGAACCCTCGTGTTCCGTCTAAGCCAGCTCACGAGCGTCTGGCCCCTTTGGAGGGATGTGATGCTATGGGGCTGGTCATCGATTTGCTTGCTGGGACGAAAACCGTTGTATCCGAGGGGCGCGATGCTTGAGCAAAGGCCCCTATTTCCCTTCCCGATTTGGAGAAGGAATATTTTCAAATGATGGGAATTGAAGATGTAATGAAGTTGAGTACTGAGCAGGTGAAGATCATGAACGTGTTGCTACAGGCAGGCATGGCAGCTTCGTCTCAATTGTAACTTTTCTGGGATCCTTCGAAATTATTGACAGCAAATATTTTATTGGTGTGCAGAACTTTGTAGTTGACTATGTTGGAAAGAAAGAGGTTACCAGGTATAGAGTCAATTTTGATGGTGTGTAGGAAACTAGGAATCCTCATCTTATCTCTATAGCGAACATCTAGCACAGCGAAATTCTATGTTTTTTGGTAATATTTTCTAGTTTCTGTGTGTAATTCATGCAAAAAACAGCCTACTGTTAATTACTATCCCGATGTTTCTTACCAATAGCTTTTCCATGTAAAAATCTCTGTGATATTTGATCATCCAGTTAACCTTGTGCACAAAAACGAAAATCTAGTTTTGTTATTCAGGTTGAGTGTTCTTTGAGGAAATGTTTTTATTTAGAAGACACAGTAGTCTAATCGATTAGCTGCTAACCACCATATCCAGACATCTCTCCTTCACTCTCGCCATCAACCCCTTCTTCATCCTCAGAGTCAAAGAAGCCACATATTTTGGACACCTTTCTTTCTCAATTACATCAATCTCAAACTGTTTAATCACACAAGCTGCAATCGACTTCATCTGTATATAAGCCATGTCTTTCCCCAAACAGATCCTCGGCCCTGCATGAAATATCGGAAAACGAAAGGCACTTTCCGTCCGAAATGTTCCATTCTCCAACCAACTCTCTGGTATGAACTTGCAGCAATCCTTCCCCCATATGCTCTTCATCCTTCCCATTGCGTATGTGTGATACATTGCAATCCATCCCTTCCCTATGAATGTACCATCCGGCAACACGTCATCCTCCTTGCACAACTTCATCTCAACTGAAACAGGTGGGTAAACTCTCATCGACTCTGATATCGCTGCATGTAAGTAGTGCATATCTTGAAGTTCATCCATATTTAATGTGCCTTCAACTTGTGTCCCATTATGTATACGTATATTTCTGATTTCTTTAAGTATTTCCCGCTCAACATGAGGATGCAATGCTAGTAACCAAAAGAACCATGAGAGAGCCGATGATGTGGTGTCTCGCCCACCGAGTATAAAGCTTATAACAATATCTCGAAGAAACTCAGCTGAATCCGAGTTAGAACCTGTCACAGAGATGAATCGGGAGAGCAAATCAGTTTCTGGGTTGTTTTCTCCCTTTTCTAGCTTGGTCCTTATGATGTTCTCAGCAAATTTATGAACAGTCTTGATTGATCGTCTTAGTCTCTTCTCTGATCCAATGTTGAAGAACCTCTTTGCCTTCCACAATATCGGAATTGGGTACAAGAATCGTGCAGTGGTCAGGGTTATCACCTCTTCGAACGCAAGCATGAACTTAATACCTTCATTTCCATCTCCATCAACATTAAGACAAGCCGGATCCACATTGAAAGCAAGACCACATATGTTATCAAAAGCAAACCGTTCCAACACATCTTGTAAATTGATTAGCTGACCTGACACAGTTGAATGTTTTAACATAGGGATGAGCCTGGTTTGGATCGGTTCGGACATTGTCAACAACAAAACTGCGAAGAGATTTGGTGTGAAATCATAACTAGCAGTTTTTCGTTGAATTCTCCAAAGATCATCATCAGAGTTAAAGATACCTCACCCCAGGAAGTCTTCTAACAAGTAAGCAACGTGTTTGCCTTTTACGTAGTTTTGGAAATTAGTTTTGAGCATGTGTTCGACATTGAGAGGATTGGCAGTAATGACATAACTGACTGCGCAGGGGCAATGGAAGGTGAAGGTGTTAGTGATGGGGCAGAGAGGATGGCCGTGTTCCATTCCAGAATGCAGTGGCGATTTTTCAGGAACCCCGGAAGGTGGCCAAGGAGTGGATGGCATTTTAAGATGTGATCAATACTGCAGCTGTTCTTCTTCTTCTTCTTCTTGCAAAAGTAAAGAAAGTAGAGGGAGACGAAGAACAAGAAGAACAGGAGGAGAGATTGCAAAGTGAAAAACAGGCCCATGAGTTTGAGAATGTTTTGGCAGGAGTGGAGATAAAATGTAGGGTTCTGGGGACTTAAATAGAGGAAAAGGATTGGAGAAATTTGTTTTTCCAAGAGTTTAGAGACTGTAGGAGGATAAAACATGGCAAGTGAGTTTAACTGGGATGGCAATTTAAGTAGGGGTGCTAATGAGTGATCCAACACGATAAGAAGATATTGTGCCATTACGAAATGGTTTGAGTTGGACGCTTCAACCTGTTTTAAAGCCATCTTATAACTTCTTTTTGTAATTTAAAACAAACAAAAAAATACATCAAATTGGTATGTAGTTCGACAGTAACTACTATGTCAGTGTGTAGTTACTGTGTCAACGTGTAAACAACACTACAAAAAAAATTGACATCAGCAACGGATAAAATCCGTTGCAAATTGACTCAAAACCGTAGCTAAAAGGAATCAGCGACGGCACTGAAACTGTTGCTATCCCGTAGCTACATTTATCGTCGCTATTTGATTCAGCGATGGCAAAATAGTCATGGCTAATTAGCCGCGGCATAAAACCGTCGCTAAAGTGTAAAATAGCCGTGGCTAACTGATTTTTTTTTTTAAAATTAATATTTTTATATTAGCGACGGCTTTTTGCCGTGGCTAATTGATTTCTTTTTAAAAATTTAACATTATTTTTATATCAGCGACGACATTTTGCCGTGGCTAAATGGTAAAAAAAATACTTTAATGTTAGCGACGACATTTTGCCGTGGCTAACTGATTTTTAAAAAAAATATTTAACATTATTTTTATATTAGCGACAACATTTTGCCGTGGCTAAATGGTATTTAAAAAAAATACTTTAATGTTAGCGATGGCATTTTGCCGTGGCTAAATGGTATTTAAAAAAATATTTTAATATTAGCGACGGCATTTCGCCGTGGCTAATTGATTTTTAAAAAATTTAACATTATTTTTTTATTTTAGCGATGGCGTTGTGCCGTAGCTAAATGGTTTTAAAAAAAAAAATACATATTAGCGACCGCTACACACCGTTTCAAATTTGAAACGTGTCGTCGCTAATTTCCAAATTCAAATACATATTAGCGATGGCTAGATTGCCGTGGCTAGCTAGCAATGGTTTCGTGTCGTCGCTAAGGCCCGAATAGAAATACTCATTAGCGACGGCCAAATTACCGTGGCTAGTTAGTGACGGCTTCTTGCCGTCGCTAAGTCCCGAATAGAAATACCCATTAGCGACGGCCAGATTGCCGTGGTTAACAAAATAAAATTGAAAAATGATTTTTTTATAATTAAATTATATTAATTTTAAATTTTAGACATATACTTTTTTGTCATTATATTAATTTTATAATAAAATTATATTAATTCTAAGATTTGGCAAATTATAAACATCTTAAACCTTAACAAAATTAAATTAATTTTCATATACTCAATAAATTGTCCATCACAAAAAAATACAATCCCAAATACTGTCAACCTCAAATTGAGATATAACTCACTTAAACTTAAATAACTACATAAAACAAAATTGTGATCGTCTACGGTACATAAAACAAAATTTTTACATACAGTAATTGCTTTAAGATCTGCATCAGCTTGGTCTTCCGACGTGGCTATTATCAGTTCACCAACCTCGATACTGGACATTATTACTAATACCCCCATTTAGCCAAAGGCAAAAAATTGAAACGATCTTTGAATCAACTGTCCTGAAAAGAAATAACAAAAAGCTAAGAACAAACAAGGACTTGAGCAAAAACAGAGTGTACCCAAGGCTGAATAAGCAACCAGCGTACACACACAATAACCGCATCCATACAGCCGCAGAATCTCAAAAATCGCAACCACGCAGCAAGTCAGGCCACAGCACTCAGCCAGAACACAGCATCGCAGCAGCAGTCCATGTCATCGCAGCTTCGATCAACAATTAAGGAGCAATCCTATTTCTGCGTTAACCTTCATAGCATACTTTCATTTACTGTCTGCATCATTACAAAGCTTAGTTCAGTCAATCACAATCCAATATATCAGTATCAACTAGATGAATAACAATAAATTAAAATATTTTCAGGTGAATTTCACTTATGAATTTACAGATATAATAAAAAGATTTAAGAAGATGCCAATAGGAAAAACACAAATAAAATTTAATAACCAAGTGTAGGACTATAATAGCATGGACATGATCAATTCAGAACATTTCACCAAAAATTAATGCATGTCAAGATATCTAAATGGGTAAGAAGTAGAAAATGAAAGAAGTGAATAAGAATATGCAATCTTGAATTGAGACACAGTAAAGAGAGTGAAATTTGTTAAGTTGATTCCTATCACTATGAACCCTTTTACCTTCACAATACTCATGCAACACATATCAGTTGCCAAAATCTAGGGAAGTGGTTAAAAGAGCAAATAAGTGAACTGATAGCAAGACACATAAAAAAGTTAAAACAGATAATTCTAAGTAATTAAAAGTTACACAACCTCGTTGACGGAATCAAGTCCTAGATGAGTCTCGTGAAACCAGTCCTCACAGATACAGCACTGTATCATCTCCACTTGATCCTCAGCATCTGGATCAGGATAAGGGCTACCACTTGATCGAAACAGCGAACACTCTGTTTTGCGACAGACTGCCCAGTCCAGCGCGCACCCACCGTGCTGCTGCTCGTCCCCCTAATTGCAATCCTGTTTTGCAGTTCCCTGCAGTCCAAAAAACAGAGATATTCCCAGTCCCAGCAGATGGTGATTCTCGCATTTCGCTCAATCATGCAAGCCAACGAAGCATCCTGACACAAAAAAAGAAATGCTGGTCGAAACACCAAAACGCCCACAGGCTCGCCCCAGCAGACTTCCTTAACTTTACGCGCAGCATTGTGTAAATCAGATATACACATAAAGGCTGCCTCTACTCTTCCCCGTGGCGAAGATACGCCGTTTGTAATCTATCTAGCACAATCAAGCCTGCTATAGAGTAGTGCCAAAACCAACATATGAATTAGACTCGTAAGCTTGAGTAACTCATGAGATGTCAACATTTATATTTACGCAGAACAAAGTGAAATGAAAAATGAGAAGATGAAACAGCAGGAAAGGAAGATTAATAGTAAAACAACATTCAAGGGGAAGAAGAAACGTACTGTGACGAAACAAGTGGACTATAGACAATACCCAATTCAACAATCTCTCCAAGAACTAATATGCCCCCTCCACCATGGCTATTATCAGTTCACCAACATCGCCAGAACTGCATTAAAATCACAATTTGCACAATCATCAGAGTAAATAAATAATGTCAACCTAAATGCTTTGTTATGTATTTATAATAATAATAATAATAATAATAATAATAATAATAATAATAATAATAATAATAATAATAATAATAATAATAATAATAATAATAATAATAATAAAAATAATAAATAGAATAATTTGTATGTCTATGTGACAACTTCTAGTCACACACACAACGAAAAGTAGTGCTACCATGCACATGCACCATTAGAAAAAAAAATTCAGCAGTAAGAGCTCTAAAAGTTACATGAATTGGTGAACTAAATTGATGAAGGATGTGAAGCACTGGAGTACATGTTTTGCATTTCATTTACCTTGAGAGAGAATGGCGTCAAGTGGGCGTTATTAAGATGCTTCATCGCGTCTTTCTTGTCGCCACCTCCTTGTTCAGAAGCACCATTGCATCTCAATTGTTCGTCAAATGACTAGAATAAGAGTTGGATAAAAACACAAGGCAAGGCTGAAAATGTGCTCCTCTCTCAAGCTTCTTTCCTTGTTATTCTGTCATCAACGAGGCAAATGTCAAAAACAAACTTGAAACTCACAAAAAAAAAGAGGATGTTGCATGATTTATCAGCTAAGATGATTGTTAGATGCAGTGCTATATTGTTGAATTGAGTAACACATTGCTTACCTGAAACAATAGATCCCTAGAGCAGTGGTGATTTCATGGATGACTGACGTAGCAAAGTGCAAGTAGAGAGCCACTGAATACATTGAAAAATAATTAGGAGGCAACAAATAACACAAAAAGAGATTATTATTTAGCAATAATATTAATTTATGACCAGCCCTTCTTATTATTTAAATTTAAAAGTTGACAAACTGTCAGAAAATGTTACCTGTGAACACACAATAGCCCAGAAGAACCAAGCTCTCATCAACTAAAGGAACCCTGCAAAGGATTTCAAAAGAGATATTACAAATGGAAAAAGAATAGCAGGAATCAATTTTCAAACCAACATATGTGACAAACCCCATCGCATACCCATCATTGAGTCTGGCGGTTAGAATTTAGCAATGGCAAAAGGTAGATACAACAGTGACTGCAAAAGATGAAGCAAGGAAGGTGAAATTGCTAACTAATTATAGCAAATCTTATTGTTGCATTAGAACTCAAATTTTAGGTTCTACTCAGAGTTGGTGATTAATAGATATTTGAGGAATGTCATTTACAAAGAGATTTTGCATCATAAAGAAACTGCAAGTCTCCATCAAAACTTTGATCATTTCATATGATTGTCAGGTAGGATTGTTCAAAAATGACACAAAGCACCTGAGTACAGAGTCTTCCATGATGAGAGCTAAAGAAACTAAACCACTGATAGAAGAATACAAAACAAACTTTAGAAAGCAAATTAGATTTGCATTAGATAACTACAACATACCAAGCACATTCCAGTTTTCAATCCCTTATGTTCATCACATAAGTGTGCCAGAATCATCCTTCCCTGTAAATTCAACATTAGCCTTCTTACATTATAAGATGAGAACATTGTTGTAGAAATACACGCAAGTACATGCAGAACTGCTATGGCAAAAAACAAATGCAGAAACGTGATAGAACATATACAAAGAGTATTCCTAAAATTGAAGCATATAAACCAGGAAAGGAAATATAACAGGAAAGATGTAACAACGCTGGAAACATGTCAAAATTGACAGTGTGAGTTGTAAGCTAATACACAAGTCCTTATATACATTGTTATATCATAAGAATAGTAATTACCATATTCGTCAAGTGGAGCTTCATCATAGTAGTGAGTTGTTACAAATGAAGCGCCATTTCTACCAAAGTTTGTTCCACCATGGTACTGTTAAAAAGAACAGAGAGTCAGATCACTATGATAAGTTTCTGCCTTTGTGAATGGACTGTTAGGGAATAGATGCTCATGGCTCGTACCATGTAGTAATTTGCAAGAGTGTCGTTTCTCGAGAAAAAGCGGGCGACTGAGTATGCAATAGCCTCTACTGATCTCATGGAAGGGGGGTCACCAAACACACGGAACCTGTAGACATTGAGAGATTTCATAACCATCTTAAAGCAGAAAAAAATTCATAATTAGTCACGAAAATGGTGTTCTGGTCACCATATGTAACACTTACTGAGCAGTCCAGTTCTCAGTCCAGAGAGAAGGTTTGTATGGTTTGTTTGGACCAGTGAAAGTATCTCCACAGTTTCTTCCATTGCATGAGTTGATCTGTAATCCATAATGATTGATGTAAGTTAACTGAACTTATCATTTAACATCTATTTCATTAAGATAAAAATGAACATTTAATATGGGAACTATATATATGGTTGAACATCCTTCAGTCTCTTCACCAAAAGAGAGAAAAAGAAAAACTCTAGATGGCCTCCAATGTTACTGCTTTATTCTCTTTTTTCCTTCTTATGATTTTTTCTTCAACATATGTGATATGTGATGAAGATTTAATCAATAGAATGTGCTGTAAAACAATAGACCCAACGATATGTCACAATTGTCTTGAATCAAATCCAAGTAGCAAAACTGCAAGTGCTCAAGAGTTAGTGATAATATCTACGGATTGTCCACAACCTGAGTTATTGAGCTTGAGCGAGTTCATGGATAATTATTCAGAAAATATTACAGATGATGAACTAAAGGCAATATTGGTCGATTGCGGCTACCAATTCAGTGATGCAAAGGGTTTAATGAGAGGGGTCTCAATGCCAATTCAATTAGGAAATTATGAGCATGCTGCAGATACACTGTTGATATGCTACGATGAGGCCAGGAATTGTCTTATAGACCTTCATAACAAGTATCCAAATTTTCAACCACCAGAAAAGCTTGTCACAGGAACAACTTATGTAAAACTAGTAATACATGTGCTTCAAGACTTACTGAAGTTTCTTGGCTAAGTAATTTTTGTAACAATTATTGAGGAGGTGAAAATTTCAATAGGTAATTAAGAGAATAAATGCCAAGTCTGTTGTTAATTGTTTAGAACCAAAAGTATTAAATAATTTATACTTGATTGTTCATGCAATTAATTTGACTCGTAAGAATTTCTGTCAAGTATTTCAATTTTTAGACACATCTTATTAAGTTGGTTTTGGTTTAGTTCATTCAAAACTTTGATATCTTCCGACTAATAAACAAATAACTATATACAATTTTTTACTTGTACAATTAGAAGAAGATTGAATACCAAAGACAGAATCTTTCCATGGATGAAGAGCTTATGTTCTTGGATCCATTAGCACCCTGTGAACCAACAAGGACCCTATCAAGAGGCTCCTTTAGGCCTCCTTCATTATGGAGGTCTGGAAGGAAAAGCCTAGGGGATTGACAGTATGAGCTGGAGGATGTACCGATCAGTACCATTGTTGAATGAGATGATAAGAAGATGGTGTCACTAGGTGAACAAATAAATATAAGAATGAATATGTTTCCTAGAGTAAGTGCTTGGGTGATTTTACTAACATACTTCTCCATGTGGAACTAGGTGAACAAATAAAGATACGAATGAATATGATGATAAGAATGAATATGTTTCCTCGAGAGAATACAAACTTACCACTGGATCAGGTGATTCCTTTTGCTTGCACATAACCCATGGAACACCGACATTGAGGCCTACGACCATGTTTGCGGCCCATTGCACGTAGTTCATTCCATCCTCCTCATAAGCACGTTGAATGTTGTTGTATTCATTTTCGATCTATGCCAAAATGATCGGACCACCTTGTCCAGCAAATAGTTTCTCGACTTTCATCTTGTCTATGATCATCGTAACATACTTCTCCATGTGGAACTGCACTTTAAGGAGATCCAAGCACTCATTAAACATAAAATTTTAAGGAGATCCCAGTATCTTAGAACAAAAAAAGTAAAGTAAAAAATGCTCAAAGATAACTAATACCAATTTAACCAACATTAAGAAAATCAGATTTCCAACTTGATCCACTACACCAAAAACCCCCTTTAGCAACGGTTCTGTACCGTGGGCGTAACCCATTGCCACGGCTAAGAGCCGTTGGCTACAGAGGCGTCGCGAAATTTGTTGCAACGGCTATAAACCGTTGCTAAAATGTTTAGCAACGGTTTTATGTTTGAGTAGGGGTGGTGATTTTCAGCATTTAGCCACGGTTTTAAACCGTTGCAAGGAGAATAGCAACGGTTTTTAGCCGTGGCAAAAATAGCCACGGTTTTAAGCCGTGACAAGGTGTAGATATTAGCAACGGTTTTTAGCCGTGGCTAACCCTAGCCACGGTTTTAAGCCGAGACAAGATGTAGCTATTAGCAACGGTTTTAAACCGTGGCAAACGTGATAGCAACGGCTTTGAGCCGTGGCAATAGTTAGCCACGGTTTAAAACCGTGGCAAATTTTTTTTTTTTTTTTTTTTTTTTTTTGCTATCAAATGACTTTGAGTCATTGAGTCAAAATCTATCAAATAATGGAGGCAAAGTAATGTAATTAATGGAGGCAAAGTAATGTAATTAATAAGAAAATGTATTACATTGAGTCAAAATCTATCAAATAATATCTCAAATACAAATTTCTAGGAGGCATATCTAGGAGCATATCTAAGCTTGTTTCATCCAAATTTCTTCTACTGTTTGAATCTTGACTTTTCCTTGTTAAACTTTGTTGATTGTTCATGTGAGTACCACTATAGTTCTTCATATGGTCAATGAGAGTCTTTAAGCATATCTAGGAGGCATTTCATATTTAAATCCTCCTTAGCGTCCCTATCATCAGCAACCTCATCCAATTTTTCGAGAAAACGTTTCCTATCTTGGATATCAAGTGGATGATCCTTCTCACCCTGCACCAGTTTAAAGAAAAATTCATAAGATCTTCTGAATATGAGAAAGTGTTCTCGTTTAGGTAAACTCAATGCAGTCATCAAATTTGCGAAAATCTTACATCCTGAAAGTTTGGCCAGATTTTCCCAGGTTCCACCAAATCCATATTTTTGCTGTTGGCTAATGTCCTGTACCTGTTCATAGCCAATAGTCAATGACGAGGTCAATTTCCCCTCTTTATAAAAAGAAATTAAACTTCTAAATATATTTTTGGAAAGGAGTGACATCCACATGATCAGAGCAATATAGAGAAAGGAAACAAGATGCTATTACTTGCTTCTTCGTTCTCAGGCTACTTCTCATAAAACAAAAGGGAACAAAACAACTCTAATGCAATTCTTTGATTCTAACTTTTTTTGTTCATTCATTTAGCAGTTGCAACTAAAACAAGGAATCAAAAGATAGAACACCACTAGAATACTTTCAGACCAAGTGGCTCCAATATGGCATGACTGAGATGAGTATTGACAGTTTGACACTAATTTCACACTCACCTAATAAGATTTATATATTCAAGCAATGCCTTAACCAATTTTCTCTGTAATGTTTAGTTTCTAACTATGATGGGGTTCTTGGATTAATTTGAAATACATGCATGTGATGTTGAAAATGTCAATGTTAAAAAAATGACAATGTAAAAGGTTGTCTCAAACTCTTTATACGAGTAATTTCTGCATAAGGTGAAACTGGAGCTAAGAGACAGACCTTCAACTGGAGCATTTTCTGGAATGGCTGGTTGTACACCTTCAATAGCAAGCCAATGAGCTACAACTGATGTATCTAGAGGGGCTTTCGGCAGGGGAGCTTCGATCACCTACACAATCGAATACTGTGTGGGATAGAACGAATCTGAAAATAGTTACAAATAATAACCACAAGACAACAAAACTATCATCTCATGGTATAGACAAATATAAGACCTAAAAATTTAATGGCAATGAGCTATTCCTATGAAAAACATGAAAACTCTAATTTATCAAAAACTGATTTACAAGAAAAAAATAAAATACAAGTCATGGATATGGAAGATCCTCATATTAGCTTTGTAGTCAAGGCATAACATATGTCATCACTTTCTATAATAAAGACATCATCTCTTTTCTTAATCTCTTTTTTTGTTTTAATATTCAGGTGTCGTTCAGACACCTTGACACAAACAGAATCATAGAAAAAACTTGTGTTAGCATCAAATGAAAAACCTCCACAACTTGGTATATGCAATAATGCAAGAGACATGGATGATCTCGAAAATCCATGATCAACACAACCCTCCATAATCTACACAAGTTTTATTTGTTACTTCCAAATGAAAAGAGATCTTGTTACTTCCAAATGAAACAAGATCACTTGAATCACACTGTAGACTGTTGGGCTAACTTTTCTAAGCAACTAAGGGCTTCCTAATACTGCAAATCAAATATGTGCCTATCTTTATGAAACAACTTAGAAGTGGCAATGCTAGAAGTAGAAATCTCAAAATATGAATCAATAAAACCTCAATCGTGATCTCAATCAAACCAAGTAAACTGCAAGAATTCACAGAATAGAAGAGGCGAAGAAAAAATTTTAAGAAGTAAAAGGATTGAAATAAAGGAGAACAAACAAAGAGTTCAAACTTCCATGCAAAACAAAATATTAATATGATAAAAAAAAAGGTAAGAATACATCACCCGTTCTAATATCGCTTCTGATTGCTTTCTACCCAAACACTCGTGTCGCAGTGCATCAACAGCCTCTTGATATTTCTCATACATTTTAGCCAACTAATAACAAAAGAAATTGAAAACAAAGGCAAGTCAAAAATAAACTAATGCTTGACATAAGAATGAAATTCTGAAGATGTAATAAAAGAACCAAATTCTATATATACCATCTGGTATTAGCTCTTCAGAATAACGAAATGAAGAAAACAGTTCATCTGCTAGAGAGCAATGAATTCCAGTTCTTGCTTCTTCCCCATATCAACAGAGCAGTTTTGCTTCTTCATACGAAAAAAACAGAGCAGCAGAATACCTTCAAAACAGCTTGCTTCTTCCAGTTTTTCCTGCAAAACAGAAACAGAGAAGAGAGTATGATGGAGAGTTAATCCGAAATCCTGTCTTGTTCTTCCAGTTATTGAAACAATAAAGTGATTCTATTTCTGGAACAGTTCTTGAAAACAACAGAGTTTTCTGCTTGAACAGTTCTTGATTTCTTCCAGTTCTTGAAACGAAAAACAGAGAATTTGTGAGCTTCTACTGAAACAGTTTTTCAAACAGAGTTTCGAATCAATTTGAGTCCTGCTTCTTCGATTGCATCTTCGATATCTGTTTTTATAAACAGATCCTTGCTTCTTCCAGTTCTGGAATAAAAGCAGAGTTATTGCAAAATCAGTCTTGCTTCATCCAGTTTATACAAACAGTTTTTTGCGAAAAACAGTCCATGGTTTCGTATCTGTTTTTAGCTGATTTGTTTCAACGAGATTTATGATTCCAAGCAAATAAGGAGATTGAGGGTGATTAGTATACCGTTCAGAATTTTTGAACTAAAAAGCTTACAGAAGTTAGATGTAAACAAATTATACCATGTTAACTACACATGGAGGTAAGCCATACCTTTTCAAATTGTTTTCTTGCTGATAGTGCCTTTTCAAGTTTTTCTTTATAATCAATCTCAACTTGGTTCAAATGTTTATGCATACCAAAGGTATAAACATATATATGAAACTGAATAGACACAGTCTGCAGTAACCTGACATGGATGCAATCACCACTTACTTCCAATGCCTTGATTACACCCTCAAGTTCGCCCGACTTCCTAGACCATTCCTCGGAACTCTCTTTATATAATTCAACAAGCTTAGTCACCTTCAATCAAGTTGTGAAATTTAAAACTTACAGTACACCAAGACAGATTATAGAACTTCCAAAAGTGAAACTATAAGTAGATGGAAGCACATATATCATTCAAAATCTAACATCCTAAAAACCGAAATATTTTCATGCACTGATCCTAGTCACAAAAATAAAGTATTGTCGATGGCGTTGTCCAGAAATGTTGAAACAAACTAACACATTGAGGAGCCTTGCAAATAAGGTTGAAAAATGAGTGCATGCAAAATCATACAAAAAAGTGATTTAAGATCACATTATTCAAATAAAGTTAACCTGATAATGTTTTGAACTTTAACCTGGTATCTGCTTGTAATGCGCTACACATTACATGTCCTCCTGTTACTTATGTTGCATAAGATTAATAGAACATAATAGAACAACTAACTTGCATGCCAAACTACTACCCCATCATGAATCTGTTCACACTACAGAGAAGGTGAATATTGCCCAATAGTGAATCACAAAGATTGCCACCTAGGAAGCATGAACACTAATCAAAGTTGATGTTTAAAAGCGAACATTTTTTTCTCCTACAGTTATATTTTAATTCTTTTTAGACTTCTCTCACATTTTATCTCGCTAAGCAACAAAACTTGTACATAAAAATGGCCAATAAACCACAAGAAACATAATTGAGCTTACGGATCTCAAGAGAGTGTACACCTCAGGGCTGAAACATGCATTATTTCACAGTTAAGGCTTTTGTCACTCCCTTAGGGTGTTTCGCCTCAATGCAAGTTAATAAGCGTGCCTTAGCATTTATAAAAACCTTGTCAGTAACTTATTATATAACGACTTTTAGTCCAAAAATTTATTTTTGTGAAATCGGTATAATGGTATTGTCCTAACACATTCCCTAACAATCTTTAAAATGATACCTCCAATCAACATTAATAGTTTTCAAAACTCATGGTGCTTCTAGCATGTGATACGCACAGCATGCCAGAGGCTAGTATATGCCAAAGGCATGGGAAAGCTTGCCTAAGACATGCTAAAATGTGCAAAGGGCCGTGAAATATCATGTCACCACCTGATTACCTGAATGTGTGTGTGGAGAGAGAGGGAGACAAGGGGAAATAATATGACAAAAATTACCATAGTGTAATCCACTCATGTGCTTTCCAGAAAAAATTTACAATGACACTAGTGTACTTTCCAGCAAAACGCTCAAGCCATTTTCACTAATATATGAGGAAACATTGGAGAAAGTAATATAAAGTAAATTTTTCAATTAAACTCACAGTTGAAATTTCAACAGAGAATCGTTCTTCATTTGCAGCAGCAGCATCTTTGGAAGAGCATAACTCCTTCACGAAAGATATTAACACATGTGTAAGGTTATAAGGCAACCTAGGTGAGAAGAAAATGCATAACTCAAAAAGACATGCGACAATAGATTAGCCCATACATCCTGCAGTGATGTCAATTCCGATTCTAGCTCCTTCAGTCTCTCTTTGCTCCACTTCAAAGAGCTTGAACATTCACTGAATTGTCTCTCAACCTGGAAAAAAAAATATAAAAATATCCAACTGCCATGACACCGAGAAAAAAAAACAACAAAAAAACTTACATCTGTGAGCTTATAAGACATCTCTGCCTCAAGTTCCGAATGTGATTTACGCAGTTCCATGAGACTTGTGACTTTAGCTGTCAACTCCTCGTTGAGCCATGTGTTATGCCTCTCCAAAAGTTCCTTTTCCTGCTCGTATACCAAGTTGGCAAAATAAGAAAGATAGACAGACAGATTACAGGATGGCAATCCTCATTCAACATTACACCAATGTTTGTTCTTGAGAAATAGCATCATGGATGAATAAAGGCAAATACTTACAAGTTGCCAACTGTATGCAAATAAAGATAAATAACAACCTTCAGCATTCAAGATCTTTGCAGTACACACAACATAAAATAAAAAGGATGCAACATAAACTAGAACATTTATAAACAAATATTTCCATATATTTTGGCATTCGAACACACAATGGATTTCAATTTATATGTAGGAGTATTCCAACCAAAACCACTTAGATTTTAACTTCTTGGTAAATAATCTCATGTTACACAATATGAACCAAAGAGTGTGTGTTTGCACATGCATGTGTGCATGGTGTATGTGCTTCATTTGTTCATGCCATAGAATCGAAAACACTAGCAAAACAATTAAAGGAAGATAGTGATTTCAGTTTGCATGCCAAAAAAATAACTACGTATTCTGTTTCTTTCTTTATTTATTTTTTTCCTTTTTATGTTAAGAATTTTTTTAATCAATAAAACACAGATCTATACAAAAAGAAACAAAGAAAGAGAATAGGAGCACAGCAAAAACAAAACAAACTACAACTAAAAGAGCTGCTACCCCAAACCCTTCTGCTAAAAACCCGATGTATACAGTTTCTTGCCTATCCATCTGAATCAAATTGGATGGAGTTGATGCTATCCTCCTTAAAGGTGTCTGGAGGAAAACAGATTCCTTCAATGTCGATTTTATTTACTTGGAATTCTTTAAGAACATGAATTTGTCGGAAGTGTTGTGAACCGGATTGTAGCCATCTTGTTTAGTATGCAGCTTAAGTGTGTATATATAATTTGGTGGAGTCCGAAAACTTTCCAGGTGAGTGTGGACTTTAACCAACAATTTTCAAACCCAAGAGACTTTTGGTTGTTTCCTAAAGTTCAAGCTAAAATGCAAAGGATAAATTTCCAATATAAATTAAAGAGCTGTTGATGTCAAAATTAAAGAGCCATCTTGTTCAAGCTAAAGATTGCATGAAATGCTGCGGCTGTTGATGTCAAAGTTAGTAAAGAGCTATACGATGTATTTTGCAGAATCTCTACTAGCAGTCCAAGTAAAAACCTTTAAAACTGAAAAAAAAAATTCCTGGAATAAAATTTTTTTAACATGAAAGCAAGGAAAGAAGCAGAGTTCAAACTACGTAAGTCGTGGCAAATTTGGAAAGAGTGGAGACACATGAAGATGAAGAGCACTTTATTAGAAATGGGCCATAACCACCATACTGATAGCATCCTATTATTATTGTGGAACCAGCCTCTAAAATTTCCACAAATCAATCAAAAATGCTCTCACAGTCTCTCAATACTATTACATTCTTAATTAATGATATGCATACAGGTATGAAAGTTATAAACATAAGCATTTATCATTGTTTGAAATAGCCAATGTCAAAGCTTTAGACTAAGATATATTCATTGGACTAATGAAAAAAGTGCTAGAAATGAAGGTCAAGTCATCCATAGTACATCATGTATTAATGAAAATATCGACACAAAAAAGATGAGTGTTCAAAATGTTTAATTATTCACCTTTCCATTAAGTGTAAGCTTTGCACAAGTTGGGTTCTCAGGATTTGTCTTGCCACAAGTTCCAAGAGGGAACTCACTGAGTGTAAATGAAGCCCTTGAATCATTCAATGCATTACTTGCAGTAGGGTCAAGAGTGGTCAAGTAGAAGTATGGGATGCCCCAGCCTTTACCAGGTTTCCCATCACTAAATGAAACTACATTTCTAAATACATCGGAGAATAATAATGTCAATCAAAAATTAGTTTGGTGTAAAAAAATAACTTAGCCAAACTGTATGAAAATGTAAATAATTTACCCAAAGGGAGCTCCTCCCAAGTCACTGGAGATGATACTGCAGGAACAAAGTATCAATGTTAACATCATGGTCCAAATTCATATGAGGACTTAACCACAAATACAAATTTTGCTTCCCAGAACAAGGATAGTGGCTAATGCCACATTAATTTATCAAAAGAAACATATACGAGTCATTCTTTTCATATTACATAGAGATCAAAAAATGCAGAAAGTATAGAATGTGTTCAAAGATCTCGTAAATGAGCTTTTCAATGCTTTCATGCTTTGTATCGTATTTGTAATCTTAAAAATAGTTGCTTGTTTGTTTGTTCAGTTTTCAGTTAAAATCTATACCTCAACAATTCTTTTATTCAGCCAGTCACAGACATGATGACACGTATTTAGACAGAATTGTAAAATGGGTGTTTTCATCATCATTGAGACAAACACAATCCAAGTGTTAGTCATAAAAATTGACAAGACTTCTTTTGTCTCCACCAAATCAACTAACCCATTTTACAAAGAGAACCAAAGGTGCCTCCAACAAACCACATTTAACAATTATTAACCAAATCCAGCTATAACCAATTATATAAACCTAAGAATAACCATAACCCGTTTCATATAACCAAAGATACAACACCGCTACAATCCACGAACACTTAAATTAGACTCATAAAAATTCTAATTGGAAAAAATGGAAATAGAGAGAGAGAGATATAGAGATTCACCTTAAGACCCCCCATGTGTTCTCAGAGACCAACCATCTAGCAAACACAGCAGCATCATTAGGATTTAGTTTTGTTTTCAATACAAGTTTTCTCCCCTGTACTACAATTGAAGCTTCAAGGACAACAAAAACGAAGAAAAAACATAGAGCAGAGACTATTTTGGACACCATTTTACTTTACTGGATGATATGACATGATGGAGCAAAGGGTTTTGGTTGTTTGGGTTGCTCGAATTCTCCCTCTCTCTTTCCTTCTCCTTCTCTTTCTCCTTCTCTCTTTCCCTCTCCTTGAAATTTTAGGGTTAGATGCAAAGGGTTGAAAAGGGGGAGATGGAGCGGGAACGCGCGGGAAGCAAAATTTTTTAGCAAAATTTCACCCGCCAGAAATCGACCTAATTCTCCACACTTAAAGGGGGGAAGTCGATTCGAGGGAGGGAGCAGGTCGAGGGAGGGAGAGTCGATCGAATGGAGGGAGAAGCAGGTCGAGGGAGGGAGAGTGAAGCAGGTCGAGGGAGGGAGAGTCGATCGAATGGAGGGAGAAGCAGGTCGAGGGAGGGAGAGTGAAGCAGGTCGAGGGAGGGAGAGTCGATCGAATGGAGGGAGAAGCAGGTCGAGGGAGGGAGAAGCAGATCGATTTGGTGAAATTGCGAAAGGAGGGAAGGTCGAGCGCCAAAAGGAGGGAAGCCCGCCCAATTTTATTTTTCAGCTTTTCATGTAGCCACGGTTTTGAGCCGTTGCTAGATTTAGCTACGGTTAAGAACCGTTGCTAATTTTTTTTGTTACCACGGTTTTAAGCCGTTGCTAAATGTCGCCACGGTTTATAACCGTTGCTAAATTTTTTTTTTGCAACGGTTTTGAACCGTTGCTACATTTAGCCACGGCTTATAACCGTTGCTAATATTTTTGTTGCAACGGTTTTAAGCCGTTGCAAAACATGCCCACGGTCTGGAGCCGTGGCTAATATTAGCCACGGTGTTTAGCCGTGACAACTTTACCAACGGTTGTAAACCGTGGCCAAGTTGTTTTGTACCCACGGTTTTAAGCCGTTGGTACGTATAGCTACGGTTACTGGCCGTGGCAAATACAACAACGGTTTAAAACCGTGGGCAGCTCGGCGTAGCTAAATAGCCCTTTTGGTGTAGTGATCGTAAAAAACTAGCCAACAAATCCAAACTTATCATTGTTTTCAAGTACTTATATTTTTACTCCAAATATCAGATAGGATATTTAAATATAATAATTCAAGTGAAACTCCAAATTAAAATTTACCAATTGGTTGTCCATGTAGGCACGCAGTGTGCAAATATGAAACATAATTGGTGATTTTTAGAATATTTTATCTAAAAAGACCAAAAGCATAATTTCGTACAAGTAAACCATTATTTGTCAATGAAATTGCTAGGACATCGTCATTGTTACGAGGCCTATGATGTTGAGAAGCATACTGTACCCAACCCTTAAGAATACCATCATAAAGTTTCTCCATTCAGATTGGCATGACAGAACTATTAAATACTAATAGATGACTCCCTAGAGGTATGAAAGCTTAAACTAGACCAGAAAACAACCATTCTGACTATCTCAGTCCACGGACTCTCACCTTAGAAAAGACAAAATCTAGAAACTTGAACAATAGAAGATAAAAAAAATCTGATAAACAGTTTAAATAATTAAAGAAAACAAGTGACCTGCTCTAAAACTTACCACAAGGAACCCAAATGCAAGTCCATTTCCTAATATGACTAAATGTGGATATTCTGCTTTGAGATCAGAGGGAGACAAATAGTCCCTGCAGAAGATTCAGATTTAGATGGATAATGACATGGTGCTGAAGAGTTCAGCAAACACAATACTTGCAGTAGATATTTAAAACACATGCAAAGTTATTAGAGCAATACCATGCTAGAACACCTATTTCAAACACAACAAGGAACACTTCAAGTTTTGCTAGAAAGAAAAATTCAAAATGACATTACTCAAATTTAGACACGGTAATCAAAACACACCCATTAATCCAAAACTAACAAAGACAAACAAAAAAAAAACCTCTGTAAAATTAGGACCCTAAATTATCAGATAACAAAGCAGACACAAAAGCCATAGACTACCAAACAACATTCAAAAACCCATATTTCTATCTCGGAGTCAACACACACTATAACTCAGAAACCTCATCAACTCAAAACATTGAAACACACCTCAAATTCAAGAACTTGGAACAAATGAAATCAAAAATAAAAACACCCCCATTAATGAAAAGCCATAGACTAGCATGTAAAGTACAATAAAACCCAATTTTTATACCCGACATTGAAGGGATCAGCTGAACCATCCACGGGCAAATCCCTATAAAGAATAACCAACTCCACAAAATTATAGGAGAACTACACATAAAAGACTTCAATAAAAAAAAAATTGATAGCAGCCTACATGGAATAAGAAGCGCGATTGATACAAGGGAGGGATGAACATACTCTAACGAAAGGAATTGCTGGAATCAAGCTCTAATGAGATCAAGACCCTGCCTAACTCTACGTAAATTACGAGAAAGGCTCCCCTCCATGCAGCCGGTTGGTAGCTCCCATGACAATAACATGAGCTTGTGATTTCAGTCCATCCATGACTTAACACCAATTGACTTAAAGAGCTGGGGGTGTCTACGAGGGAGCTCCACTAGCTCCCTGATCTGAGCCATCTGCTTTCTCACGTTCATTTACCTATGCATTCAGCAAATTGTTACTACTTTTCCAAGCAACATTTTACAAGCATACAAATAGCATTCAAGCAGCATTCAGCATACATTTGAGCAATTGAAGCATACGATTCAGCATTCAGCATACATTTCAGTATTCAAATTAGCTATGGTTAAAGTTTAATTATTCATGTATTTAGGTGCGTATGGTTAAAGTTTTATTACTCACCCCGCTTGGCTGTGTCGCAGATCCCATTAGAGGTTGCATGTTTGACATGAATGCTCTAAATGCCTCCATATCACTGGTCAACGTGTCTACCTTCCGATTGGTTGTCTCCAGATTTGTTGTCGTTGTCTCCAACTTTGCTTCAGTGGCTGCTAGCTTCTCCTTCGTAGCTACGAGCTCTTATGGAGTTGCATCATGAGATGCAACCAGCTATTGCTTAGTAAGCTCATGTGATTCCACTAGTTCACGTACTTTGGCATTAGCTTCATCTCCCACTGCATTGCGGAGCATTTTTCGAGTGACGCTAACCCCATACATCATGGCCCTCCCATATCCATCCCCCCCCCCCCATCACATCTATAAACGCCTCCTCCCTATTCATTCCCTCTCGGCCATCTGTTGGCTGTGTTAGTTGTTCCATTTGCTCCTACATCAAAACAGATGCGCATACCCATAAACCATAAATGATCAAATACAGTTTATGATGGTTAACAACATTTGAACAACACATTAACTAGGTACATTCATATAATTCCATAGAATATAACGTACATATCTCCTTGTTGCTTCAGGCTGAGGGAATAATCCATCAGATAATGTGTAAGTTGCTTTGAACATTTGCATACGATCTGGTTCTTGTCCATTTGGGTTTTTTTCTCTCTGGAATAATAAAAATTACATTAAAAGAATATACATAAGCCAGTACATCTGCATGCATTAAGGGGTAATAAATGAGCTGCATGACACACAACATACATTATATATAGAAATCATTGGGAAAAAAATTGCTACCTCTTCCTCCCATTTACGTGCAAATGACATGGTTCCACATCGATGAATCATCTTCAATCGGGTGCGATTTGATTTATTTTGTGCATTGAATTTCTGCATACAAACACAAATTCACAGTTACAATTCCTTTCAATCATATGAACTATCGTACTAGTTAAGCTACAATACTTAACATATACACCTTAAAATTTTCGCTCCTCCAGTACTGTACAAGCATCCGCCACTGAGCCTTATCCACCCCATCATCAGTGTGCTCAAGTGGTCGCTCATACCTATGATATGCCTTGAACAAATTGTGTTTCCATTGTTTCCAATAATTGCAAGCTTTAGATTGGACCCATCCCTGTCAAATTTTATAATAAAGTTTTTTTTAGTATAATATAATCACATGACGATATATAAAAACATTAATTATCAAATTTGAAACAAAATCACTCGTCAAGATAGACAAAGACTTTAGTTTTGTCCGTACAGTTTTCGAATGAGAACTTTGCCTGTGACAAAAATGTAGGATTCCAATAATTATCAAGCTACGATAAGTAATATAGAAATACGATTTGGGAAAATGTGCTATGTCGTATATTATTAAACTTGCAAGACTATTACCGATATTAGCTTCCAAATAGTTTCCTTCACATCTGGTGAAATCTTCGGCCATTTGCAAGGTGAAAGAGGCACCTTACTTCCATCCCGTGCGATTATACCAATTTCAGTGGATACTTTTGCTGTTGTCTTGCCGATAGGCTGTCCAAAGGCATTGCGTTTCACCACCATCAATTTTGTATGGTTTGGGCCATCATATTGATGCATACCCCTGCGTTTCTTATATCGTTGTACTGCAATTCCAATAGCACCAAAGTGAAATAAGCTATATCTCATGAATATTAAAAAAAAATTTCAATTTCCTCAAACTATGTCATATCTGGAAAAAAAAATTATACACTTGCGATAAGTCAGCAAACATTACCTATATGAACAACTTCATCCCTATGCCTTGTAGATAGGCGTCCATCCACACTCCTCTCTAGTTGTTGTTCAATTTCATTCATATCATGGTCAGCAAGGTCTTGTTGATCTTCAGATAGCGGCTGTCCCTCTCCAGCAATAGAGGGAGTAATAGTCTCAGGGACTACACTATCTGTTTGAGATAGTTGAGACACATGCCGTGACCTTTCTTGACTTGATATAGCTTGTGAAGTAGAAGCATGTTGTGATAAGGTTGCTCTTCGAAAATGCAACTGTCCTCTTTGAGTTAGACACCACATCTCTAGATTTTTTTAACCTGTTATAACATTCAAGATTGCACATATTCATGCATAGAAAAAAAAATATAAGTTCAGAAAGCAACATCAAATTTATCACAGCCATAGAGCCAAATAGATTGAACCACATATATTAAACCATTGACTAAAATATAAGTACCAATCATATACTGTGCATATTGTAAAATAGCATTAAAGTTGAGATGCAAAACATGTTCATCACCATCCATATTATCAAACTTCATACATTACTCTATGAACTTAGAAGACCCAACTTGCTAACACTCTAATACAACATCTTCATCACCATCCATATTATCAAACCTTCTAATAGGAACGGGCTCAGATTCAACAATTTCTTCTTCAGTGGATGTAGACGACCCTCCATTGACATCATAAAATTCTCTAGGCTTTATCTTAACAGGGACGTGCCACTCAGTTTTAACAGGATCTTGTACATAAAAGACTTGTTTCGCTTGTGAAGCGAGAATGTAGGGTTCATCCGTACATAGTAGTCGATTAAGTTTCACAATTGTGAATCCTAACTCGTTTACCTGAATGTCGCGCCTATCGACCCAATCACGTCTAAATAGGACTACATGTCACCCTCCTCCATAATCCAACTCTGTGATGTCAGTCAACATGCCATAGTACGTCACATCTAACGTTGTGGGGGAATTGTCATTAACCGTTCCATAATTAATGCAACTTGCCGAAAGTACAACTCCACTGTTCTGGGTTTTACTTCTCCTATCTGCACACTGTGTGCGATACCTACACCCATTAATAAGGTATTTTTTAAATTTGCTAACAACCTTCGAAGGACCCCACGACAAGTGTTGAACATCATTAGGTTCATCAAAACTGCTGACCTGTTCATTAGAAGCCAAAGAATGCACAACCTTAGTATTTGGTTAACATGAATTTACAATTTAGTAGAGGCAAAACTCACAGCATCACGAAACCATTGAGGAAACTCAGAGTTATGAATCCGATCAATGTCTATTTGTCGTTTGTTCGGGTATCGTGCTCGGAGAGCTTCCTTATGTTCTCTACAAAAGATTAAGATGCATTAGAGATACTAAGGGTGCTACAGAGTCGAGATTCAAGTGGAGATGAGATAGTAGACGTGCATACATTACATGTGTGTATATTTCAGATGTGTTAAATAACACCCATCTATGCATTTGTACCCACGTAACTTCGTCAATATTCATAAACTCTGCCTTCCCAATGCCACGCCCGGGAGATGAGAAAATGTTGAGGAAGGATCGTGCTGCTTGCACATAATTATCATCATTTCACACTGGCCGGTTAGACCTTGTCTCGACATTGTTCAAATATCTTGAACAAAATGTCAAACATTCTTCAGCCAGGTATCCTTCAGCAATTGATCCCTCAGGACGACTTCGATTGCGCACATATGACTTCAATTTGTGAAGGTACCTAGGAGAAATAATTTGCCATGATATATTAGTAGTTATTTTAATACATACTACCTAACACTATGACACATGGTTTGGGGATTTACCTCTCAATAGGATACATCTAGCGATAGTGAACAGGTCCTGCCAATTTAGCCTCACTTGCCAAGTGTATGGACAAGTGAACCATTATATCAAAGAAAGCGGGGGAGGGGGGGGGAGGATGATCCTCTCAAGAAGACAAAGTACTAGAGGTATATGACTTTCTAACTACTCATAGCAATTAACTGTCCCAGTTTTGGAGCACAATTCACGAAAATACGTACTTAGCTCTATCAAAACTGTACTAACTTCTTTAGGAAGAATTTTGCGAATTTCTATGGCAGTAGCTGTTGCATTAATATATGGCAATCATGACTCTTCATTTCTGATATTTTACGTTCTTTCACACGAACACATCGGGATAAGTTACTCGAATAGCCATCTGGCACTTTAACTTTGGAGAGCACTGTGCAGAGTAGCTTTTTCTCTTCCGCGGTCAAGGAGTAACACGCCTTAGGCAAATGAACCTTACTAGAAGTAGTTTCTGGATGCATGGCATGCCTAATGTCCAGTTCTTGCAGGTCCAAGCGGGCATTCAACGTGTCCTTGGTTTTCCCTTCCATGTTTAGTAGTGTTCCCAACTAAACTCTCATAAATGTTCTTCTAGATATGCATCACATCAAGGTTATGGCGTATTAAGAGATGTTCCCAATAAGGCAATGAATATTTTTCTTCTTCCACCCTATTACTCCTTCACAATCCCTTTTGCGCTTAGAGCCAACTACTTGTGCATGGTGCTTCCCAAACGTTATTGTCACCTTACTTGCCTCGGCTAGCAATTGTTGGCCAGTGAAGTTAGGGGGAGGAGATCGTAGTTCAATTTTTCCATCAAATGATTCTACTTGGCGTCTATATCTATGAGTCTCATCTAGAAAGCGACGATGACCCATATAACAAAACTTTTGAGAGTTTTTAAGATAATATCGTGTTGTCTCCACATTGCAAGTGGGGCATGCATACTTGCCTTTTGTGCTCCACCCAGACAAGTTTGCATATGCAGGAAAGTCATTAATTGTCCATAAGATAGCTGCACGCATCACACAATTTTCTTTCCTTGATGCATCGTATGTTAGACGCCCAACATCCCATAATTCCTTCAACTCATCAATCAATGGCTGTAAATATACATCAATATCATTGCCTGGAGCACGAGGTCCAGGAATAAGCAAAGACATCATAAAGAAAGGTTGCTTCATACACATCCATGGTGGTAGATTATATGAAATTAAGACAACTGGCCACGTGCTGTGTGCAATACTAAGAGTTCCAAATGGGTTAAAGCCATCACTTGCCAATCCTAACCTGACATTTCGTAGGATATCGTCTTGTGCTCGTGAGTCTGCATGCCAATGCATGCTTGATGTTGTCTTAGATGACATAAATAGCCTCTGTAACCTTGGAATAAGTGGGAAATGCAACATTGTCTTAGCAGCTACCCCACGTCTCTTACTAGTAAGTACATTAGACCCATCATCTACTTGTTTCCACCTAGATAAGTGGCATATAGAACATGATTCTGCATCCGCAAATTCATTTCGATACAACATACAGTCATTGGACAAGCATCAATCTTTTTATAACCAAGGCCAAGATCATTCACAATTTTTTTCGCCTTGTGGAACAAATCAGGCAAGCATTCACCAAGGGGGAGCACCTTTTTAAGAAATTTGAGTAGTTGAGTTACAGATTTGTTGGTCCAACCATTTAGACACTTTAGGTGAAACAAGTGGACAAGGCAAGACAAGTTTTTGAAGTTCTTGCAACCAGGGTATAGCTCGTGCTCAGCTTCCTCAACTAACTTGTAAAATGACCTTGCCTCTTCATTTGGTTCATGGTCAATGTCTTCTTCTTCACCCATAATTGGCGAATGCCCAAATGTGTCATGTAACATGCCTTCCATATCGTCCTCTTCCTTTTCCTCTTCCTCTTCCTCTTCCTCTTCCTCTTCCTCTGAATCTTCAAAATCTGCCCATGCATCCATTACTTCCAATTCACCGTGGTGTACCCATATACCTTTGGCATACTGACTATCCCACCCAGAAATGATTAGATGTTCCTGAACAGTGTCACGTACATGGAAATGCCTGTTACGACACCTTTTGCATGGACATTTTATCTTTCCATGAAAAGACGACAAATCAAAAGCATCATTAAGGAAGGTGCGGAGCCCTAGTTCATATTCGGTGCTGAGACGATTATGCTCAATCCAATCTTTTTCCATGTTGGAATCTAACTTAGCCTGGATAATAGTATGAAGATGAATTTATTAATTGACATTTATGAAAACCAAAAATTTATTCTTTTAAAAAGATAAAATAAAACAAGTATATATTATTCTTTATCTTTTACGGCTATTCAAATTTGAAGTTTACTCTTGTAAGGTTTTACAAACTCAATATGTTATTTTTGTATGATGCTCTATCCCTAAAAGCCATGCAAATGGAGGATCAACCCAAATATATCAAACGAACCCAAAGTTCAAATTAAACGAAACAAACAGGATATTGCACGCTTATGGCATATCTACACATTAGCTAATAATTTATTATTCCACGCTTATGGAATGTCTCTCTCAAAGTAGTTGTATTTATTCATTTTCAACTTCACATAAAAAGTAAGCAAGCCAAATGCAGAATAATTAGAAGTAAACGACAATTTCAAATCATTAACCCTAAGCGAGCTCGAAGTATGAGCTTTATGTTATGTCTGATAAGTTGTTATTAGAGAACACCTTAGTTTCATGACAAGTTTGCCTTGTCATGCAAGCTCCTTTTTATTATTTTGAATGCCCTAGTATGAAAAAAAAATGCAAGAAAAGCAGGGCACTAACATGGTCAACAAAAGCAATGCACTAACATGGTCAAAACAAAACCAATCTAATCAAGCATTTCACTATTGGTTGGTACACTTAAAATACATCAAAAGTGTGGACGGTCTGACTTAATTCTACCATCCACATCTATTGCTATAGATGGTAAGAAGATTTAATAATTCATTAAATTCCACTTGAGCTCCATGAAAAAGTTTTGCTAAATTTGAACATGTAAGGAATTTTACAAGTATATTTTGATTGTATGGAAGAAATTTTACAATCATACTATTACACTGAAAACTAAAGCTTGTGTACGTATATATGAAAACAGACTTGGGAAGGTTTAGACGTCTAGCTTGAATTCCTAGAAGAATTCTACTTCCATCTTTAGCCTAAAAGTCTGTGAGTTTGGAGTAGTATTAGTTGTTCGCCACTTTTACAGTTCAAAACAATATAAAAAATTTGCATCTTTATACTAAAATTTGCAAAACAATATAAACCTAAGTGAGAGATTCTACTTCCATCTTTAGACTAAGAGTTTGTGTGAATTCTACAATATAAACAATATAAACCTAAGAGTCTGTGAATTCTACAATATAAACCTAAGAGTCTGTGATTTATTTTTACTTACCTTGAACCACAAAAACACCAAATTTCTCCCACCTGAAGTTGAAGAAGATGAAGAATGAGATGATCTTCCTGGATGCAGAAGGATTCCAGGCCCCTCAGCAGGTGACGCGGCGTGGGTTCTTCCTCTCAGACCTTCCTCCTCTGAAAATCGAGGGTTCTTCCCTTCAAAATATGGTTCTTCCTCTCAGACCTTCTTCCTCTCACAGTTTCTTCCTCTGAAAATCGCGCGTTTTCCTCGCAGAGCTTCTTCCTCTCAAAAACACCGTGACGCTGGATGTCAAACCTTCGTCCTCTCAAAATCGCTCTTCCAAACCTTCTTCCTCTCTCTGCGTCGTCCTCTGCAATGATTCTTCCTCAATGATTCTTTTCAATGATTCTTCCTCTCACAGGTTCTTCCTCTCACAGGTTCTTCTCAATGATTCTTCCTCTCACAGGTTCTTCTTCTCAATGATTCTTCCTCTCTCTGCTTCTCAATGATTCTTCCTCTCACAGGTTCTTCTTCTTAATGATTCTTCCTCTCTCTACTTCTCAATGATTCTTCCTTTCTCCGCTTCGTCCTCTGCAATTAATACTCTCTTCACAAAACAAAAACAACGCGGGATTCCCAATTTTTTTCACGCCGAAAGGTTTTTATTTTGTGTCTTTTTTTTCTCGATTAGGGACGGCAAAAACCCATAGCTAGGATTTGTAAATCTTGGCTACGGTTATTATACCGTGGCTAAGTAAAATTTTCGTCAATATTTTTTTTTTCAAATATACACTTATGGACGGCATAAACATCTCGGGAGTGGGCTTTGATGATGATGATGATGATGATGATGATGGACGACATAAAACATAGCAAAGTGTTTTATTTGTCAATCCCAAATAAGTAACAGGTGGAAAATCTCCCAGTGTGACTTTACGACCCAATTGACTCCTCGGTCAAATAAACTGCATGAAGTCCATCCAAATTCACAATTCATTTCCCATAATCCATCAACGTACAACTTGATATCAGGCACAAATCAATTCAATAAAACACTTGCTTTGGTTTCGAGGCCATGAAGCTCGACCCGAGTGAATTGGGCTTTGAAGCCAGGGATCCGAAACAATAACACCCATAAAGGTAGACATTTTTTGCCAATGTTTACCAACCTGAACAATCCCACCATGAACAAACAAATAACACACTATAAGGATCTCAAAACACACAATGAAAATATATAAAAATTCAGATCCAATTTCTTATAAAACAAAACCCAATTGAATAAACACGTAAATGAAGAAATAAAACTGATTTGGGGACATAACCTCGCAAAGAGGAAAGAACAGGAGCCGACCAACCCCTGATCAGTGAATGCCATTTGAAAACCCTAGAATTCCTTCAAGAATGGCCTCATGGGGTTGTTGAAAACTGTGGATTCTTTGTGGGTTTTAATGTTTTGCTTTCCTAAAAGAAGGGGAAAAAATCTAGACAGATTTGAAGAAGAAGAAGAATAAGAAGAGGACATCTAAAGGAAGAATAAGGATCTTACCTAAAAAAAATGATGATGATGATGGAGTTAATCGAAGTCTTTCGGTTGAAATCAGAACTGGAGCCTTGGTTCTCTCACACCGTGGCTAATCTCTTTAGTGTTTAATATTTTTTTTAAAAACCAATTAGCCACGGGCAATTGGTCGTAGCTAATCTCTTTAGTGTTTAATTTAAAAAAAAAAAAAAACCAATTAGCCACGGCAATTAGCGAATCTGATCTTCTTTGACTTTTTTGATCTGATCTTCTTTGATCTAATCTTCTTAGATTTTCTCTGATCTTCTTTGATCTGATCTTTTTTTATCTTCCTTGATCTCATCTTCTTTGATTCTGATCTTATTTGATTTGATCTTCTTTGATCTGATCCGATCTTCTTTATCTCATTTTCTTTGATTTGAATTCTTTGATCTTCTTTGAACTTTTTTTTATCTTTTTTATATTCTTTGATCTAATCTTCTTTGATTTTATTTTAACTTCTTTGATCTTCTTTGATTTGATCTGATCTTATTTGATATGATCTTATGTGATCTTCATTGATCTTCTTTGATCTGATCTGATCTTCTTTGATCTGATCTGATCTTCTCTGATCTTCTTTATCTTATTTTGATCTTCTTTGATCTTATTTGATTTGATCTTTATTTGATCAGATCTTCGTTGAAACTTCTTTGATCTTCTTTGAACTGATATTCTTTGATTTTTGTTGATCTGATGTTCTTTGATATTTTTTGATCTGATCTGATCTTTTTTTATTTGATCTTCTTTGATCCCATCTTTTTTGATCTGATCTTCTTTGAACTTCTTTGATCTTCTTTGATTTGATCTTTTTTTTTATCTTCTTTGATCTTATTTGATCTTCTTTGATCTTATCTTCTTTGATCTTATCTGATCTTATTTGATTTGATGTTCTTTTGATCGGATCTTCTTTGAATTCTTTGATCTGATCTGACATTTTTTTATCTGATCTTTTTTTATCTGATCTTCCTTGATTTGATCTGATCTTCTTTGATCTGATCTGATCTTGATATTTTTTTATCTTATTTGATCTGATCTTCTTGATATGATCTTCTGTGATATTCGTTGATCTTCTTTTATCTGATATTCTTTGATCTTCTTTGATCTGATCTGTCTTCTTTTATCTTCTTTGATCTGATCTGATCTGATATTCTTTGATCTTATCTGATCTTCTTTGATTTTATTTGATTTGATATTCTTTGATCGGATCTTCTTTGATCTTCTTTGATTTTCTTTGAACTGATATTCTTTGATCTGATCTTCTTTGATTTTTGTTGATTTGATGTTCTTTGATATTTTTTATCTGATCTGATCTTTTTTTATCTGATCTTCGTTGATCTGATATTCTTTTATCTTCTTTGAACTTCTTTGATCTGATCTTTTTTTTATCTTGATCTGATCTTATTTGATCTTCTTTGATCTGATCTGATCTTCTTTGATCTGATCTGATGTTCTTTGATCTGATATGATCTTCTTTGATCTGATCTTGATATTCTCTACTGAGTTTCCTAACCGGGTTGAAAGGCAATGGGTTATTGGTGATTTATCCAGTTTATAAATATATAGTTATTTTCTTTATATAATTAAAAAAAAAGAATTAGCTACGGGTAGAGAACCGTGGCTACTGAGTTTTATTTATAAAACTCATTAGCCACGGGCACTTTGGCGCCTCTAAGATAAAAATTTTAATATAAAAAAAAGGTTTCATTGGAGAGATTCGTCGCCTAGGTGAAAGCCAGTTCTCCTAACCAGGCTGGAAGGTAATGGGTTATTGGTGATTTTATCCAGTTTATAATATATAGCAATTTTGGTTTATATAATTTAAAAAAAATTCACATTTAGCTACGGTATTTTGGACCGTGGCTAACAAAAAAAAAATTGTAAACATTAGCTACGGCCCTAAGTGTCGTTTGCTATATTGTTTTCTTATAAATTTTTTAAAAAAATGACATTAGCTACGGTATTTTGACCGTGGCTAACAAAAAAAAATTGTAACATTAGGCTACGGCCCTACTACCGTCTCTACGTTGTTTTCTTATAAATTTTTTTAAAAAAATCACATTAGCTACGGTATTTAGATCGTGGCTAAGAAAAAAATTTATAACATTAGCTACGGCCCTAGTGCCGGTCGCTAAGTTGTTTTTCTTATAACTTTTTTTAAAAAAAATCACATTAGCTACGGCATTGGACCGTGGCTAAGAAAAAATTTCTACACATTAGCTACGGCCCTAGTGCCGTCGCTAAGTTGTTTTCTTATAATTTTTTTTAAAAAAAATCACATTAGCTACGGCATTGGGACCGTGGCTAACAATAAAATTTTCTAAACATTAGCTACGGCCCTAGTGCCGTCGCTAAGTTGTTTTTCTTATAATTTAAAAAAAAAATCACATTAGCTACGGCATTGAGACCGTGGCTAACAATAAAATTTCTAAACATTAGCTACGGCCCTAGTGTCATCGCTAAGTAGTTTTTCTTATAATTTTTTTAAAAAAAAATCACATTAGCTACGGCATTGGGGACCGTGGTTAACATAAAATTTCTAACATTAGCTACGGCCCTAGTGCCATCGCTAAGTTGTTTTTCTTATAATTTTTTTTAAAAAAAAATCACATTATCTACGGGCATTGCGACCGTGACTAACAATAAATTTCTAAACATTAGCTACGGCCCTAGTGTCGTTGCTAAGTTGTTTTCTTATTATTTTTTTTAAATCACATTAGCTACGGTATTTGGACCGTGGGCTAACAAAAAAAATTTGTAAACATTAACTACGGTCTTAGTGCCGTCGCTAATGCTCGTATTAGCGATAGTTTTAAGCCGTCGCAAAATGGTTAGCGACGTTATTTTAATTTATGTACCAAAACTGTTAGCAGAAACTATAGCGACGGTTTTATGCCGTCGCAAACCGTTTAAATAACGACGGTTTTAAAAACCGTCGCTAATTTCCGTAGCTAATATTGCTTTTTTTTGTAGTGGCAAGTCGGGTTTAGGTTTAGAGCAGAATGATGTATAACCCCCGGTAAAAAAGGTAACACTGCACGACCTACTACCACCATGCTCAGAGAAGACGACATATATCTACACCACAGATATAGTAGCATACATTTACAGAGAGAAAGGATGCGTACATCACTGTTATTAGATGATGCAGGTGATCTAAATAGACGATGACCATGCGTGTAAACAAATGTTTATGTTTACAAATTCTCTACGTTCAAACTTAAAAACAGACAGATGAACTGTGCAATTAATATCATCTGAGTTATCAAGTACACGATACTGTTGACCAACAAACCAACTTGCATGCAGAGTTCATCTGTATATCGAAAACCTCCAATTAATGCATTGCTTAGAGGCACTGAATTTATGTTGCATTGCATTACGTTAGTTGATTTCGATGGCTCTAATTAATACTGAATGTGTGTGGTCGTCATTCTTGGCTATAACATAGATGTTTACCTTTCATCTATTATTAACTAATGGTTTTGAGATAAAAATATGAAAAACTATATTTCTACAATTCTATTGTAGACACTGGATTGTGCAAATTTTGGTGCTCGGTAAGTTATACGTTTGTCCATAAAGGTGATATATGTAATTGAACTGAAGGTATGTTTACTGCTCATCATTTAGTGTTGGCATTCATAATTAAGACAAAATGCTACCTAAAGCATTGTGCTTAATATTATCAAGAAAACAGGTGAGAGGGAGATGTGGTCGATTCATGTATATATCTCCTGTTGCATCTTACCTACAAAAGGATACTAGGCGCATAGCATAAATAAAACTATCTGTATAGCTATTTCTAAGTAACCTTTGTAATATCAAAATCCGAACATGTATGGAGATTTTTTTTTTTTTTTTTTTTTTTTTTTTTTTTTTTTTTTTTTTTTTTTTTTTGAAAGGCAAGCCGGTTTTATAGCTAGGATCCGTAACCTAGTCCCGAGATGTGACCTACAGGTCAAACACCACCCCGAAATAAAGATGCCTCCAGTGGGTCTCGAAGCAAGGACCTGTGGAACAAGTCCACAACTCCTTAACCACTCGACCACTCCCCCTTGGCATGAAGGTATTGCATGAAGAGTTGGGATTTGTTTGAGATATTTCAATGTATATCACGATATTTTGCCGTTCTTTGGATGCTGTTATAGCAAAGGGTTGTCCAATTAAACAAGTTTTATGGGAAACTGATTAAATCTTAGCTAAAGTCAACATCAAGTTTTGGTATCATTATCAACAAGAGTGAATCCCCCCCAATCTATTTCATAGCATCGTGCACACGAGATTGTGTTATCAACGGACATGTCTGAGCAACATATTGTCTCTAATTTAAATACTCGCAACTCTCAATGTGGGGTTTTTACCCGTTGGGATCTGCAGCTCTTGAGTGTGGTGGCTTGTTTACCAGTTGGCTTCTACTACTCCTAAAAGGCCTCGTTGCTAGTGAGAGACTCTAAAACTTCACACGATGTTGGCTCCTTGCAGCTACTTAACCCACGTGGGACTATTGCATGCTCAAATTAAGTCATATTTCAACAATCTCCACCTTGGCAAGACTTGAGCTTACCAGGATAAGCTCAACTTCAACGTGTTATCCTGCACTTTCAACTCGTCAAGCCTAAGGCCAAACCATCGGCTCTATAACCACTTGTTGAGTCAGAGGGTGAAGTGGTGAATTCCCTGGAATCGTCTCACATCATGCAAACGAAATTATGTGCCAATGGACATGTCCCAAGCAATATTATTGTCCGCAACTTAAACACACATGACTCCCAAGTGTGGTTATTTTTATACCAATTGGGCTCTACCACCCCAAAAGGCGGCCTTGTTGCTAGTGAGAGACGCATCCAATTTTTATTAACTTCACACGATGCGGCTCCTTAACCATGTGAAGCTAATTACACGCTCAAATTGAGCCACATCTCCAACAAATAAACCAATTTTTTCAGATACAACAAGTGATACTATAAAACCTTTGAAGTGGAATAAGATAGATAAAAGCTTAAAACTTATTTTTGAGTGTTGCTACCTGTACTCGATTGTTTGGCTCCATATCCCTAACTTTATCTTTAAGATTTAGCTTTTAAAAATTACTTGGTGTATTCAACTGATATTCACATAATTATTACATAATATATCCCTTAATTTATATATGTTAGTGTTTCGATTATTATAATTTATAATAATTATTTCGTTTTCATGTCTTGGCAGGAATTTGAGCGTTAACGATGAAATGGTATTAAGGCGACAGACAATTGGTCGATTCTAGTGGTGGTAACAAAGCAGAGTCACATATCTAAACCTGACCCTAATAAACCTAGATCCACCTAAATTAGCCTAAAGCCCAAATCCAAAATACTAACCTAAAAACCCAAGCCCAAGATAATAGAACCCTATTTAGCTCCCTAATCTTAGAGAAGGGGGATCCTTTGATTTCTCTCCTCTCCACAGGCCCCTCTCCCCTTCATCTCTTTTCCAGCCACCACACCACCCTGCCGGCAATCCTCGCTCGATAGGAGAGCCGCGCGCGTAATCCCGTCATCACCCTTCCTCGCTCGTCCTCTACCATCAGCCGCCGCATCCTCACCCTGTTTCGCACACCAACAGCCTCCACCTCCTACCATCCCCTCTCCCTGTCCATCATCCTCACCAACGCCATCCACCATCCAGCAACCTCGCACCAGAATCGCAACGACCACCACAGCCGCAAACAGAGCCGCAACCACCGCGACTCTGTTCCGCCTCGCCCCTGTTTCTCTCCTCTCTCGGTCTCCTTCCTACTTTCCTCTCTTCTCCAGGGTCTCTCCCTCCTTCCTGGCTCTCTCTCTCGTCTGCTCCAACCTCACCAACAGACCAAGCGAGAGCGCCACTGCCCGCGAGACAGAGCTCTCTGTCTCGCCTCCTCCTTTGTTTTCTTGCGGTTAACTTCTCTGTTCTTCATCCTATCTCTCTTTTGCAAGGTACCAGGGCAAGTCAGGGATCACGAGAGCTCGCGAGAAGCCGCAACAGCGCAGAACAGAGCGGCGTCTCGCTGGAAGAAGACGAGCCAGCCAACCGCGCGATTTCTGGCGGGAACAGATTCAAAATTCTGTTTTTACGCTATTGGCACCCCCGGTTCTGCTCTATACCACCACAGAAGCTGTGTGTAGTCCTTTTTCTCGGGATTCCGTCCGTGCAGAGATGAGTTGCGCGTACCACATCACGAGGAGATGACTACCACTACCATGGATAGCTAAACCCTTCGCCAAGGCTACGATGAAACCACAGGATTTCCTAGAGTTTGTGTATTTAAACTTATTATTTTCTTTATGCTTGAATGTTAAACATATTTGATTTATGATTTTTAATAGATTGCTTTCACCCGATTATATCCTGATTAATTGTCTAGACTAGTCGGTAGTTAGAAGTATCCTTTGTTGAAATTCAAAAGCCTGATTTAATCAATTAATCCGAATCTGTGATTGTGTGTGCCGTAAGAAGACACACAATGCTAGGATTAGGATTAGTTAAAATAAACCTGTGATTGTGTGTGCCGTAAGAAGACACGCAATTCTAGGGGTTTATACCTATGCTTAAATCAATTGTGAACTTAGATTAATCTTTAGGTTAGTCATGTTAAATCTTGAAAACAGTATTTTTGATCACACAAATCTCAAAGAACCTGTGGTGGATTCAATGCCTTGGTTTCCTTTCTCATATTCTTTAAAACTTTATATTTTGTTTTTTTTATTTGATTTTTTAGTTTGGATATTTTTAAATTGCTGTAACCCCATTTAAATTAGTTTAAATAAACCCTGAAATTTAATTCCAACCACAGTCCTTGTGGGATCGACCTGTACTTGCCATTGTCTACTAATTAGACACTGTGCACTTGCAGTTATTACAAGTAGGTTAAATTAACCTATTTATTTAGGTTAGTTAAATCTGCATCATCAACCAAATTTTGCTAATGTTAAAACATAAAAAAAAAAATATACGTTACTCATATTGTTGATTGGGATTTCGTATAAAGGGTTCCTAATGTAAATGTTTGGATATCAAATTTTTTAAGGTTTTGAATGCATTTATTGAAATTCAATATAATAGTTGCAACAATTTTGAAAATTATGTTTTGATTTATATATTTTTATTTTTAATACGTATTGATTTGTCAACCGCTTATGGTTAGTGAACACATTGAAATTAACGAATGCGTACTGAATTTTAGTTTTGTAGTTTATAGATGATGATTACTATTGTTCTTTCATTCAATAACCAATTAATGCTCTTAAACAAAAAAATTCACCAAATGATTTTTTATTGTCAAAAAATGATAAATCAGTGTTACATACATTAAGTTGGTGTAATAAAATCAAAACATCTCAAACTACCGGTGCAACAAATAGTGGGTGCAACCGAACCAAATAGTTGAGTATACGTAGCAACTTCCTTATTTTTTAAGAAAGAAACAAAATCTCAACCATCTTAACCTCCATAAGAAACATAACATCTCAAAAATAAAACAAAAATAAAAACAAAAACAATTATATAAGTAGCAAACAAACATCACGCCAACTTTAACTTCTTGATTGAAATATTGTCAACAAACACAATTATGAACTTCTATAGCATTAGTTGAGAAACTTGAAGCCTGACAAACAAACAAAAAAATTTCTCCCCTGTAAACTTCAAGGAAAATCATCAAAAGCATAGATTTAAGGAGG